>JAZHYW010016552.1:0-184700 GCA_037355805.1 Ixodes ricinus
ATTGCAATCATGGAGTGCATTCCCTTTGAGAATTTTATGGGATCACTGAAAGATCTCCAGAGGAAGCCCGAGAAGCCGTTAGAGCAGCTGCACAACCGTGTCATGGAGCGCCGAGGTGTTTCAACACCAAAGGATCTCAACAGTGAAAGGCATTTTTCCTCCCACATGATAATGGGCCACTGCCTCCTGACTGTGCTAACCCTCAGTACAAAGCTGTCAATCTCCCCCACAAATTCTGCCTCAGGACACGCATGAATGACAACACTTGCATCTTAGCTGATGGAACCATCATTAGAATTCAAAACTTTGCTTTTTGCTCAGCGTCTGGCCAGGCACAAGTGATTGGCAAGCAGTTCAGGGAAACAGCTGACCTGTATACTTACCCCTGTGCTTCATCTATGCTCGGCATCGTTCTTGCCTCTGACCTCTCCGGCACCAGCTCGTGGCCACTCTCGAGCATTGTCCAGAAATGTGTTCGAATTCCTTTCAAAGGGAAACATGCGATTTTTCCTCTGGTTCATCTGCAGTAATGTTTCCCTCCATCTCATTTCTTTTTCTCATAGGTTCAAGTGGTGCTCGTTAGTTGACTGTTATTTCCATTCTTTTTTCAACCAGATGGCAAAAAGTTTGGGGTGTTCCATTTTCTTAAGGATGACTCTGTCGCTGTTGTCCATGCAAACTGGGTGAAAGGCTCCGTTTGTTTTTGGCCCAATAAGACAACAAGCAAGAAACTTCAAGCATTGACCATGGAAGGCAAGCTACCAGAGCTAGGCTGGACGGAGTTACAGTTCACTTCTCTTGGATGGTATGGTAAGTAGAATAACCTTATTTCCCTAAATGCTTGTTGTGAGATTTATAACATCAAGAGTTGATTATTGCAGACAGTTACGAGAAGGCAAGACTGAAACTTCCCATTGCTGAAGAGGGGTCCGACCTACGTAGTGACGTAGAATTAGGGCGTGGAAAAAGAAAAAGACTAGGAAGCTAGTGTCTAGCGATTCTGAAGTTGAAATCCAAGAAGGCTACATTCCTCCTAAACCACCCACACCACCCTGCCTTGGAGAAAGATCTGACCAAGCAAAGAAAAGTGAGTAGTTTGAAGACATTGCGTTCTATTTTATGAAAATTTTCCTTTCTTAGAGTAATTCAATCCTTTCTTTTTTTTTTCTTTGTGGGATGCTAATGGAACTAATTACGCATATCTCTCCAGATTTTAAGCTATAGCTGTTTATTCATAAAAATAAAACATACTTAAATAAAACAGCCAAAATAAATTTTTAACGGGAGTCTGTGATGGCAACAGTCTCCTATCTCATTGGGAGAGGCAAAACTGCCGACAATATTCATCTCTGTTTCGAGTACAGTTGAAAGCCTCTAGTATGAAATAACCTGTTTAACAGAGAGGATAATCTGGTTCTACCCAGTTGTTTTAATATCTTGCCTAGGGTGATGTTTACTATCAAGAGATCTGTGTAACAAGGTGCTTTTGCAGTTCCGGACACTTGGTTGGACAGGTGTTTGACTGGATGCAGCAAGTGCTACATTTACCGGCTCATTGCTTTGCAAGGCATGCCTTTTGCACAAGCGCTGTCACTACCAATACTCATTACAGAGCATGGCGCTCATATTCATAACTTTGCTGTCTATCGTGTCATGCAGAAGTAGATCAGAGGTTTACAATAAGAGCTTGCAGTCACTGATTTTAATAGTTTAAATTGATCTGTAGAAATGGGTTTTGATAGCCCTAAAAAAACATTTTTAATATTTGGAATGTAGCTGGAGTGTTTTTGTATATTCAGGAGCCTTTTATGTTGCTGCAAGTGGTCATAACACGTGGGAAGTTCATATGAGCTGGTTCTGATGACTGACTTATTGTCAACTGCCATCATATTTTGAGCAGTTGCTATTTATCCTTTATACATCTCAGGACAGGAAGTGTACTGTACATCTCCTTAACCATATCTGACATCTAATATCAGAGCCACATGATGGTTTCCTTATCAGTTGCAAACATCATCTGGTATCGGTAAAAAATGATCGCCTGGGACTACTCGTCACACTCTCAGAAAGTAGTGTTGAATAATTTCTAGAAAGCAGAAACACATGTAGGTACATGAAAGACCTGTATGTGTCTATCTCTTTCTTTATGTGTCATCTTTTGGTTAATTAATTTAGTGTTAAGCAATAAGCTCAACTTCTCCTTATAAAATGGTCTTCCATGTTTATTTCTGATGAGCTTCGGCAGTAGCTTTGTTGTCTCGCAGACTTCTTCTATCTGATAAAATTTTCCTTATAGTATTCTTTTTTCCAAAATCAGGCAGCCGTCTAATCTTTTCTGGACATGAAGCTGTGGTGCATTCGAGGTCACACGGGGCAGGTCGTCAGAAGGCGAAATGTATTAAACCATCAATCACATTTCTCTTTATATCTGACTTTGCATTGAACTGGGGTTTTGTATGAATATGTTTTTATTTTCCATCCGGATTTGGTAGAGTTTTATTTTCCTCTTAGCACTGCTTTTCAAATGCTGTTTATTCACATCATTTCTGCAGAGAGCCGTCCCATCTCTAACAAAGGTCAGGCACTTCGGAGGATTTCGAGATCATGCGAGCAGTCTAGCCAGGGCGTGCACGGTAACGAAGCATACTGTTCTTGTGCTAAATGACCTAATGATGTATCTTGGAGTTGTGTTCAATATTGCAAATGGGCACTGAAATTAAGTTTTAACACACCTTTACTCTGAGCCATATACTAGAAGACAGTTAATATGCTCGCTTTGAGCTTTGTAGCAGAATGTGGGCATTTCATGTTTTCCTCGCGTTGTAACTATATGCTGATTGTTCTGTTAATTCATCCAATGGTATTTATTGGGGCTGTTTGAAAATGCTTACTCTACCAGCTTGCATTACTTTTGTATCAATTATGTCAACTTTTTATTTTTATGCAGGCAGCCGTCCTGTCTCACGGGAGCGCGAGTCCTCGCATGGAAGGCAGCTCAAATCCCCGGAGTGGTCCAGCCGATGGGCCCATGGTAACTAGGCACCTTTTAAGTTTTACATATAAATGATGTGCATGAATATCTGTGGCAGAGTTATAGGGGATTAAAAAAATTTCAAATATGTAAAATAAAATGTCCTGCCGGATAACTGAACATCTCCCACACACCCTAAGGAGTGTTAGCAGTGTGTAGATCTTCTAGTAACATGGTTAAATTGAATTGGAGGCATGCTGTTTTTCTCAGGCAGCCGTTCAGTTTCTCGTGAGTTTGAGGAACTTCCGTGGAGGCGTTCACTCTCCCCTAGGCACTCTACCCAGCAGGCACATGGTAATTCATTATTTACTGTCTTTCTGCTCATATGGTTCCTGCAGTGATGTCCAATCACTTTGTCTGAAGAGAGTAGCAGAGGCAAGTATTCTAGCTAGAACCCATGGGACCATAAGAGTTTTCTGCATTGTGCTGAAATTTCACATGCTTCTCTGCAATAGGGAGCCGCCCTTCCCATCACGAGGTAGAATCCTCACTCGGGAGGTGCTCAGCAATGTCTCCTGAGGCTCTCAGTCAGCATGTGCATGGTAATTGAACACACATGTTCTCATTTGAAAATGCTTACTCTACCAGCTTGCATTACTTTTGTAGCAATTATGTCAACTTATTTTTATGCAGGCAGCCCTCCTGTCTCACGGGAGCGCAAGTCCTCGTATGGAAGGCAGTCCAAATCACCGGAGTGGTCCAGGAGTGGGGTCCATGGTAACTAGGCACCTTACCTTTCAAGTTTCACATATAAATGATGTGAACGAATATCTGTGGCAGAGTTATAGAGGATTGAAAAAAATTTCAAATATGTACGTCATGCAGGACAAGTGAACATCTCCCACACACCCTAAGGAGTGTTAGCAATGTGCAGGTCATCTAGTAACATGGTTAAATTGAATTGGAGGCATGCTGTTTTTTCTCAGGCAGCCGTTCAGTTTCTCGTGAGTTTGAGGAACTTCCGTGGAGGCGTTCACTCTCCCCTGGGCACTCTACCCAGCAGGCACATGGTAATTCATTATTTACTGTCTTTCTGCTAATATGGTTCCTGCAGTGATGTCGAGTCACTTTGTCTGAAGAGAGTAGCAGAGGCAGAGTGTTCTAGCTAGAACCCATCGGACGATAAGAGTTTTCTGCGTTGTGCTGAAATTTCACATGCTTCTCTGCAATAGGGAGCCGCCCTTCCCATCACGAGGTAGAATCCTCACTCGGGAGGTGCTCAGCAATGTCTCCCGAGGCCCTCAATCAGCATGTGCATGGTAACTGAAAATATGTTCTCCTTCTGCTAGCATATTTGTGATGTTCTGGCATTTTATTGAAGTGCATTTTCAGACCACATCGTCTCTGTAGCAACTTGTTCATTTGACCATGTTTATTTTCTATTGCTTATTTGACCAGGCACCATATTATGTGCAGTGTATATTACACTGAGTTTAAATGCAGAAAAATTAACTGAAAGAATAAAAAGAAAAGGACGATCACAGACGACAACGTTCTTTATCTGCTAGCATGGTATGTTTCTTCCCATACTTAGCTATATTATGACTGGCAAGATGGGGAACCTGAAGTGCATTCTGAGTGCATGCTACTGATCATGTCGATGTTTTACTTCTAAGCTTTCACTTGAAAAAGTGGGTGAGTTAGCGTTGTGCTTCCCCAAATTTCTTCCCACCGAAGTTGGCATTAAAGTTGGGATACACTTGCTTGTTAAGTTTCTTTATCAGTGGTCATTGCCAGAAGTTTGTAGCACACCTGCATACTTTAGGGGGTATGAATTCCACTGTTTGAAAACTACAGTAAAGTGGTGATTTGGGCCTGTTGGTTCATAGCAATAGAAACACCGCCGGAAAATACAAGGACTAAGATGAGGGTAAACGAGGCACTCTCAACTGTATATTTTGGTAGGATCGCCTTCTCTTGTTTCCCCTTGTCTTAGTCCTTGTATTTCTAGCGCTGTTTTTCCATGGTTTTAAATACTTTTATAGCTCACTATGTATCTTAAATGGAGTTGTGTATCATTTCTCTGTCAGGCCCTGTTCCCAGCGCAGGGCGGCCGCGTGATATTACTGCTCATATGCCACCAGGGGCAATTTCGGGCCCACAATGGACAGGTAATAAATACTTCTATTTTTTTAGAAGTGAGACCTTCAATCTTCCCTGGGGCCTTGTTTCAAGCCTTTTGTATGCCATTTGTATGCCATACTCTTTTTAGATTTCATGATGCAGGTGCTGAGGATGTTGCATACACTCAAGCAGAGACAACAACAGCAATCAGAACAACTGGCACTCCTTGCCAACATGCTCGACAGTGTGCTGCCTGCACCGACCGAACCTCTTGTTGTTGCTCCTTTGAAGGATTTGGAGGAATTCTTGGCTTACGAAAAAGTCCTGGCTGCAAGTGATGAAAAGAAGCTTCAACTGGTGAGATGAAATTTGTTTTAATTTCTTTGATAAAACTGACAGGGTATTTAGGCTCGCCAATATTTTTATTTGCACATTACATGTGAGAGCCCAACTACCCAGAAAACAACTCGCGGCTCGGAATTCGTTTTCTTTCCGACCGAAAACAGCCGATCGAGAACTGGCTAGTTTCAGTCACGCTCACTCTCTTCTCCGTGGCCATGTGCCGTTTTTTCATGGTTTAGACAGAACCACAAAATATAATCGAAGTCCTAGGTCATCGAAGGCACGCACACAACATTTAAAATAGAAAATAAATATGATACCCGTTTTTTGTGGCTTCTAAAAAGCTGCAAATGCGTTTGGGAGAAAAAAGTATCACAGCTACGTGACTTCTGCCACCTATCCCCTCCTCTATATTTCTTCCTGCCCAGTCCAGTTTCGGTTTCGAGCAGTTGCGTTTTTTTACTTTATTAAAAATAGATGTGACACTGTAGCAAAATATTGATCTGACACCATAATAAACCGCCTGGCAAAAAAGTAAAAAAAACAAAAAAAAATTGGGGGTTGTCACTGTTCCTTTAAAGGGGTATTCCGGCATTATTTTCGTGGTCTCTGATTTGCCTCAAAAATGGCTCAACACACCGATAGACACGGCTGTACCAGCTCCCCAAGTATTGTGTGAAAAGATGATTTTGCAAAGTTATTGAATTTTATAATTTCGTTTTCATCGTGTTTCTCAAACCGGGGGCCCCTACTGGCAACATTGAAGTGTGACGACAGAAATGGTACAAAGTGGGCAGTAAGCCATTTTCCCAACTGATTACAAGACATTTGATGGTGGGAAAAGAATGCTTGGTAGCTGATTCACTAAGGAACATGCAAAAAACACTCGAAATGCTCAGTTTAAGACTACCTGCACGACTTAAAGCTCTGTACCATTTGTGACGTCACACCACTGGAGAGCGCACGGAAATTTGAATGTTGGTTTCGGCATCATCTTCGTTTACGGTTTTGTCGATTGCTATTTATCAACTTCAAAAAAATAAATAGCGTACCGTGAACACTAAAGTCCTGGTAGTCAGAAAATGCAATTTGTTTGAGTAGCTCAAAAAATGTGCCGGGGTACCCCTTTAAGGACAAAACATATACCGGGCCCAATTTGGGGAGAAAAAAACTAGGGCCTTCAGCGACGCAAAAAATAGCTATGCATTGCAGGAAGTTGAGACTCCGCCACAGTGTGACGCTAGCGGTGCTGATAGAATTCGAATGTTTGAGAATGTGATATTACTTGGATCAAAAGAAATTGAGAAAAAAAAACAAATTTCTTTTTGAGTGACGCCCACTAAGCGTACCACAACGAAAGAAACCCTTCTTTTGTTTCCTTTTGATAAGCCCTCTCACCAAAATAAGCTCCACAGGGGCCAAAATAACTTATCTTTTTTGAAAAAAGGCCGAGTGTACATGCGCTTGTGAAGAAGTGTTTCTTTCCTGTATCTTTTGATTTAGGGACATTCGGGCAGAGTTTCACCTTCCTGCAATGCAGAGTTAATTTTTGCGCCACTGAAGACCCTGGTATTCCTCTCTTATTCAGGCCCGACTGTCTGATGTTCTATTCCAGAAAAGGTACATCAAAATAATTGGCGGGGACGATGCAAAGGAAAAAACTTCCCGAATACTTAAGAAGCTTCTGACTTACGACATAGGAGTGGCCTTCACTTGGTATGGTACAAAAGACAAGAGGAGATTCTGTGACCTGCAGTTCTGTCAGCTGATGTGTGGTAAGCACTTCAAAGGGCTCATGATATTTTGTAGAAATAATATTAACTGTACAGCTTTGTTTTCAAGGTACAGTATAGGTGATGTCGTACTAATACCTTACTGTCCTTCTAAATCAAGAGTGCTAAGTCACTAACACACAGCTCCTGGTACCGAGCTTCATATCAGTTAAACTGACTATAAATTTGGTTTACGAAGCATTGAATAAGGCAGATAATTGAATTTACTTTATTCAATTTTATGTAATGGACCATTTTCAAAAATCCCAAAAGGCATGCGAGGAGTGGAAGTATTTTCAGGAACGTCGTGTGTGTGCCCTCAGTCCCTCTCGCTGTTTCCATCCCATGACACTGTTGGTCATGCTGCATTCCCAAAGGAGGAGAATGCAAAAGTGTGGGAGCTGTATAAGCCCTTTTCTATGATAGCTCTTAATGCCACTGGAAGGCACTTCATGTTTTACTAATGCTCTATGGGGATGTAATGTGGGAAAGGAAAACATGCACAAGAGAAAGCCTCACATCTGAGCAAACCTAAAGCACCCTTTTCTAGTCGTGTCATATATTCATATTTAGTGCTGCGTCAAACCTATGAATGTTTTTCCAGGTGATAAATGGTAAGATCGTATGCCGCATGTCACAAATAATTCGCTTAAATTAAAAAAAAAGTTGAGTGCTCTATGCAAGTTAAGCATACTGTCTGTTATTAGCAAGCATCTGGCTAGAGTTGCAGTGTTTGAGTATGAAGCGTTTTATAATGCAGCAACCTTTGAACTTTGAAGAATTGTGTCTCATACGTTTCACGTACGCAACACAGTTGCTCAGCAATTTGTCATATTTTTTAAGTAAGCCAAATTAATTAGTTGAGGCTAATTAGATAACTTTTTAAATATTTACTTAGGAGCTGAAATGTCAATTGGAAAGTTTTAAAGCACCTTGAGATATTTGCACCATGATGCATATGCATGCTTCTGTTTATATGTAAAGAAATGCCGCAAGATTTTAGAAGAGTCCATGATTAAGGGGGCACATTGTCGTGGTATTTTGTAATATTTTACAGGTCAGTAAAATAAAGTATGTGAACTGTATCACATTGCAGTCATGTAATTCCAATGCTTCTTAATGCACTTTGCAAGTTTCACACTGACACCTCGGTTCTCAAATAAGTATTAATGTGAAACGTTCTATGGTTCTACACTCTTAACATGCGGTATACTGTGTAACCGCAAGCTCGAAGCTGATTGGTCGGGACAAGTCGCATGGTATAGCTGGTGGAGACGAGGAAAGCTTGACGCTGATTGGATAATCACGTGGTCAACCGGCTAGACGTGGTGTAGCCGGTGCAGAGGAGGACAGGGCGTTTCAGAGTTAAAGGGACGGTCGCCGCCTGGGCTTGAACCCATGGCAGCAACGTAAGCCGAGTGTGCTTCCATCCGACATTGCAATGCTTGCAGGAGATACACGAAAGCACGGAAAGCTTGCGAGAAGGCTAACTAAAGCGAAAAAGAAATGAGTCCTTAACTTCAGCACTAAGCCATTCAGCCCAAGCAAGAGCCAGCGAAACATTTCACATAACCGCTTCACAATTTCCTAGCAATTTGCCAGTTTCTTAATGAGTTAGCTAATTACTCTTAAGTAAGGAATTATTTCTGCTTAATTATAAATTACTGGAACTCTCACAAGATGCTTTCTAGCATCGTGCAGTTCGTTTCATTTTTGTAGGGCACACCATTTTGGACACCTGAATATACTTGCTGTACTGAGCAGTAGCTTGCACCTTTAAGCAGCCAATGCTTCCTAGACAAATGTCACTTCTACTATTTTACTTAAATTGCCTTATATAAAATATATATCTTACAGGTGGCTTAACAGAACAACAAAACAAGAAAGAAGCAGAAGTCACTCTTAAAGATATTGAGAAAACAACAATGACTTGGCTGCGCCATGCCAAAGAGCGCCTGGACAACTGCCAGAAAAGGTAAGCAGGCATACGATTAGGCTGCATGTGAAGGCTGATAGGCAAGTAATATCAGTACTGTAGAACTTTAATACAGCAGTTGCAAACATTTTACAAAGAACGAAACATTGTAAATTTGCCAAAATGTCAACACTGCAGTTGTTATTCAACTGCAGTGTACAAAAATTGCTTAACATTGAGATATCAAGTCACTTCTGTCTACGTTAAAGGGATGCTGAACCCAAATTGAGATTTCCCTTAACTATGCAGTAGAAGCAGCAGTCAACGACTGGTGCTTCTACTGCATAGTGGAAGACTGAATCCCTCCTGCTTCCTGACATTAACGTATTGCACTCGAATTAACCTTCACTCCTCCCCCTGGCTTAGCAGAACTCCTTGTGCCTTGGCTGCAGAGTAGTGGAGGTTAGGAAAGATGTGACATCATGAAGATAGTTTTTATAAATGCTCACAATGCAAATCTTGTGTTCACAATTTTATTCTTTCTGCATTTTTTTTATTCAAATAGCATAATTTAGGGAACACACAAGCACTTTGCTACTACATATACTCACAGCTCAAGTTTGGGTTCAGCATAATTTTAAACTCGTCTCGTGGTGCAGGGTTTCTGAAGCCATGATTGTTTCCACGTGGAAGAGCTAGCACAACTTAGTGAATATGTATGCTCATAGATGTGTTCTACTTGCCTTGTAGGGGAGCTGCACAGATGGCGCACCCAGAGGAAGATGAGGATGACTGAAATCTGGAATTGTTTTCTTTCCAAGTGAAGATGTGCTGTTATTTTAATGAACAGTTCCTTAAGCCTCGTTCAGGTGCCAACTAGTCAATAATTTATTTGTCTTATAAAACAGACTACTTTATTTTTATGAACAGTTGCAGTCTGGAATTTTTTTTAGTTCTCTATAGAGGTGGTTTTATTTTTATGAACAGTTGCTTCAACCTTTTTCTATAAGCTTTGTTAAGTCACTAACGAGTCATTTATATCTTTGTTATCAGACTATTTTATTTTTATCAACAGTTGCTTAAGGCTTCTTGGATAAACCATCATGAAACCACTTACAACTAGTCTCTTTTTCTTGTGAAAGCAGACTATTTTCTTATAAAAGCAAAAGTATGTTTGTAACACGATTTTATGATCCAGTGTTAGTGTTCTTACAATAAAATTTAAAAGCTGCCTTACCTTTGCATACCAACATAAGCTCTCTTTGATTGGCATGACTGCTTGAGAAGTTTGCATCTCAAATTTGATAGGTACTTCGTTTTAAAACATTTTTTGGAACATTAGTGGGTGAAATTGAGTAAGTGCACTTCAGACAGCTTTCATGACCACTGCGAACTATTTGCAGAGCACAAGTTCGTTGGCTTCTTTGCAGGGTTTGTGGTGAAGCCAGAACGCCGAGCTCCGATTGGTTCTGAATGAAGAATAGGGGGTAGACCTCAAGGCGGCTTGCTTTGAGGTCTACCCACGATCCTTCCATCGGAGCCAATTGGAGCTCGGCGTCTTTCTGATGTCACTGCAACTCCTGCGCAAGAAGCAGACAACTTGTTCTCCGCATGGGTTGCATCAACTGCCGTGATGGAAGGTGCCTAAAGCACGCATTCATTATGCTCAACTTATGAAAGTACTGGATGTTCATGAGAAGTGAGAACTGTTTTTCTCGCCACAGAAATAAGCTTATTCCATTCAGCTTGCCCAAATGTAGTACTAGTGACTGGGACCGGATGCCAATATCAGTGCCTACCGTTACTTGATCCAAAAATTTTAGACAATGTTTCGAAGCTTTCAACGAGGAATTTGCAGTTAACAGGACCTTTTAATTTACAGATGAATAGCACCTCCTACTGAAGAAAGCCATAATTGTTTTTTCAATATTTAAAAGATTTGCATATATATATATCGAACCAGATAACAGTAAGCCTTTAATCTTTGGCGTCTGGTTCCAACCGCTAGTGCTACATTTACTCGAAAACCGAGCGTCCTGCGATGCATAGTTTATTTTTGTGGCGAGGAAAATACTTCCTATGAATACCCGGTATAGCAAGCTAAAAAAATGCAATGTCCCCTCTAGATCCCAGGCAGGATTTGGTGTCCCTAGTGAGTCCTACTGCCATCCCAAAAAGGACCTGCGGGATGTCGGCAGGATGTCCATGGGAGCTTCTAGTCCCATTCATTAGAGTCTCATTTGGGATGCTTTTGGGAAATTTGCGGGAGCTCCCAGGGACACCCTTCTCATCCTGAAGGTGACGTCCTTTGGGCATCCTTTGGACAAATGTGTGTCGTCTGGGTGGGCGCTTACGACACTGCACCCTCCCATGGCAAAGAGCTGCACGGCCTCATCCTTCTTACCCTCTAGGAGGCGTTGTGTATCACACGATACCTCCTCTGTCTCACCCTCCCTGCCATGATCATGCATGGACTGACACCGGCGGGTCTTCGTGAAAACGAGCATTCTAATGCTAACATATAGCGTATGTTATCATTAGAACGCTCGTTTATATGGTTTATGTTAGAATATAACATATGCTAACATATTCTAATGCTAACATGCGATCAATGCTCTTCAAATGGTTCTCTCTCCTAATGCTTGCATGGTGTAAATCGTGTAAAAAATGTTCATGTAAAGCGTTTTTTTTTCTTCCTTTTTTTACGGTTATTTTCAAACAGAGGTTTCTATAATTTGCGGCACAACAAGCCACTCACATTACGCAGCGTTCGATCTCCGAACATACATTTGTAAGAAATAGAAGTCCCACGCAGCCTTAGAGCCTTACGTTGAGCGGGATTGCAAAACAATTTTATTAGCGCAATGTTGCGAAAACAGGCGGTCATGGGTGAAAGTGTTGAAATACGAGGAAAAAGTCAGTAGAAGGCGCGGTGCTCCGTGAAGTGTTGCAATACGGGGAAAGAGGTATGTGCACAAACTATGAGAAAATGTAAGGCGGAAAAACCCGAGATCTTTGGTCATCTGTATACACATTCCTGGCGCTGTCACTACGTGCCGCCCCTCAGGCCTTCGTGCTATGGGCTACCTGCTTCTCTGAGGTAAACACTGCGCGACACTGCTAACGCAAACACGCAATCTTTCTTCTTTTTTTTTTTTTTTTTTAGAATTGAATGGCTCATTAAAACACTGCTGTGGTGGAAAGTGCTCACTCGGGGCATAAACATAAGCGGTAACGTCTGCCGCCTGCCAATAGTCATGCGAAATGCGATAAAGCGCCGATGCCGCGTACGGTGTCGCGCAGTGTACTGCGGCTCCCCCCGAGCCAAGAGAAACGTTATTCTCGTTATTATGACTATCTCTGTTCCACGGGTTTTAAAACAGGTTAAACTTTCGCCTATGTCATTCATTATTTTGCGCCGTATAAATGAAAGAAAGGAATCGTCATATGCCCTCTTCGGCATCCGCTGTTACTGTTGTGCTCGCCCGTGTGTTCGACGACGCCAAAAGATCGATCAGACTGGGGCCCACCTTTGCTACAGGACTCTCCGTGCATCATGACGACCGTGGTCGCAGGAACAGTCTCTGCCTGTCTTCGAGAAGACGGGGCACGGGCAGCCTGTCACAACGGGAAAAGTGGAAAAGTACGCAGCAGCAAGAACCCCAGAACAGAAACTACTTTCTCTTTGTGATGGTTGCCAACCCGCAGTTCTCTACTGCCTCTACGTTTGACCGAACAAACGCACAAAATTCGCGAGTTTCGCCGCCATCTATCGGATACACTCCGCACTCGCATCTCATCGACGCTGTTTACATAGGAAGTTGCGTTGTTGCCTTTCTTTTTTTGTTGTTGTAGTTGTTGTTTGTCCCTGCATTAATCATGAAAGTTCGTTTGCTGGGTGCATGAGGCAGCGCGAACAGCTCGGGACCATGGCCAAGAACCGGATGGTCACCAAGCACTGTCCAAAGTGCGAACAGCAGGTAATTCACCTGAGAAACATTGTCTCGGTTTCCAATACAGATTCCAATCGCCCCCCGCGGGGTTTTTGCTTTTTCGAACGAACAAATCCTCGAGCACATCCCTTGTCTCGATCGCTTCGTCCTCTCCAATCATCGGGGTATGTCAAAACGTCCTGATCGAAACCACCTATGCTGCTTTGGACGATTGGCCCGTTGGCACCGCCTTTCTCCGTGCGTTTTCGCTCGCGCGAAACGCTTTCTTCTGCGGGCGCCATATTTGTTTGTTATTTAATTCCGAGATGAAAACATGGCATGAATCAATCTGCTCGCCGTGACAACAGCTCGTGACTCAGCCAGTCACGGGCTTCGTTGTCAGGCGGTCCTGAGTCGCGCCTGTTTGTTCGTCGCGCTGATTAGCTGGCCCGGTTGCTTCTTCCGTATATAACTTCACCGTACGAGTTGGATCAATTAGGGGCAACCCCGTACCAGGAGCATTATCGATGCCATCTTTACGCTTGCTGGAAGGATGGGCCTCTTTTTATTGATCAATTTCGCAATGACACTGGCCGTACGTAGCGTGCATTTCGGGCAGCGGGAACGGTTTGTAGCCAGGTCATATGACGCCTTATCAGACTTGGTAGTAATTGAATTACTGTAATTTAATTAATTTTGTAGTAATTTGAATTCAAATTTATTACGTGTGACTAAAACATTGTGCACACAAGCAGCCCACATAAAGCGAGAGTACCTTCCATTGGCAGGCAGGACATAGAGAATCAAAATAATGTGATGTGGTATTTGAGTACCTTGCTTCCACTCCTGCTGGCCATTTCCAGAATAATTAGGGCCTCTGTTGGATTTGTTTAGTGCCTACTAACACTAATATTTATTTATTTTATTTGCCCTTGGGGTATAAGCATTACCTAGGGGAAAATAATAAAAATAAAAACTGGAAAGAAGAAAAAAACAAAAAATACAAGCATGGATTTGGCATCGACACATATCTAAGGTTATCACCCTCATCTGCAATGGTGATGCAAATTTAATCCAAATGTGGCTCACTCTTGCATGGGACTTCACCAATGATACATGTATGTATGTGCATGTTGTAACGTGTATGTCACAATTACAGCTGCTCTTTTAGACTTCGCAATTCATGATTTAAAATTTTCAACATTTTACAATAGTATTTTGATGGAATTTCAGATTCAGGGGTTTGTTGAATGCTCCAGTTCTTGTTTATAGACCTTTTCATCTTGGTAGTTTCCTGACCGGCGGATGGAAGGCACTGACGCACTTGCTGCCATTAGGTTGCTTCTATTTTGCTGGTTTCGGTTTCAACGGGTATGCGGCTGTGTTGCTCTTTTAAGTAGTTTTTGCTTAATTTTGTGATACAAATGTTTTTTTTTTTTTTTTTGTAGCACACGATCAATAAAACAGGGGTACTGAGTCATTCTGAGGACCACGGAGTGGTTTTGAGCTTAAATTGAGGGCTTTTTTACGAACACCTTTGATGTACCTCATGATGGTAGGCAGAGTAACGACTGGACTGATGTACAGGGAAGATACTTATCATCTATGGCCGTACCCGATGACTAGTTTCCAGAAAAATAAACCAATGAAGAAACTCGTACATGAATGTGAAGAAGCAGGTCGAGTGCTAAATTAGCGATGTGCTGAATCGGAAAGAACAGATGAACTCGCGAGTTGACTACTGAGTGTTTTGTTTTCGTGGGCATACAACTTTTAGTGAATTTCGCAGACTAAAAAGAGTCTCATAGAATGACGCAGTGAGTTTATAAAAACAAGTAATATTGTCTCGGCCTGTTTTATTTAAAATAAAGTAAGTATTCGAGAAATATTTAGACAGCGCGACCTGGCCGAGTAAGAAATTATCCTAAAAAAAGCTAAAGAGTTTCTTGAAGAAAAAAAAATGAGTTAGAGGTGAATTTGAGAGTATTTTTATCCCGTGAATCTGAACATTGTGTTCGTTTTCCCGAAGCTGTAACTAAGTGTGAGGAAACACGAAAAACCTTTGACCAGTCATTACCTCATGAAAGGATCTTTCGGCCGCCAAGCGCGTGTCGCTCGTGTGGGCAGCACATGCAATTGCAAGCTTGCCAGGTATATTCCTTTGCACTGACACCGGTCGTAGCATCTTTTTCTTTTTTTTACCTTTTTGAAAGTAGCAGGAGTGCCCATGCATAGTACTGATAGGCGCTAAAGATATGTGGGAGCGGAGGTTCCGAAAACTCGTTTTATGACGTCACGCTCAGGGAAGGAGGGGCTTCAGCGGTTCTTTGAAAATGATTTTCTGCAGCCCTCCGTGCACCAAATTGAAAAATAATCTCGATATTTGTGATCTTGAAGGCCAAATGAAGACGATTTATGCGTTTCAACTCAAATACAGAACCGCTTCAGTTTCCCTTTAATTATCAGCCCTGCTAAAATACTCATAAGTAGCATTTCACAATATTGACCCTAGGAAATAAACTACATTTTATATGGACATTTGCTTACGGCATACAGAAGATATGATATAAGTGCCATGACCATCAAATTCAAGTCTGACGTTTGTCTTCCGTAAAATTGGCAAAAAAAAAAAAAAATATTATAGTGACCCAGGAGAAGTACTTTTGAAAGTTTGGCTGAAGTTTAACGCTAGGCGTCCCTTCATGGACCTGGGTAAACAGAACTTTATTTGTTTGAACAGATGCGCTTTGCAAATTTCTGCGTCACCAGCCACTGAAAGTGAACCTCCTATTCGCCATCGACAACGCTGGGCTCGGCTGAATTTTATGCAGACGACGTTTTTTTCGGCGTCGAATAACCCGCATTTTGGATTGGCGCATAGAGACAACGCTATTTCTTTATGTATTCAGAGATTTTGCATACGCTATTCTAAAACTTGGTATTCTTAAGCTGTCTATGAAATTTTCTTACACGGGAAGTCCCAACCTTTGTGTTAAAATAAAATTCCGTGAATTGAACTAATTATCTAAAGACAATCAATCAATCACTTGAAATACGGCCGAAATAGGACCGAGCACTATATGTAGTTTCTCAAAATGCATAAGTAAACCGACCAACCGAATGTTTATATCCCGAAAACAATTGAGAATGTTGCACGCATGTAGGTGTGATATTATGATCAAACAAATTTCCTGATGTTCACATACCATTATTCCTAGCATCAGATAAAATGCAAGTTAAACGTTCGTTGCCTATCTTCCCTACGAATTCCTACACATATTCAACAGGAACTGTTTTCAATCAGTAAAAGTACTTGTTGTTGAGCTAGTTGATGATAAACTTTCTGAACCGTGGTTAAAAGCGCTAAAAAGACGAATGCAAGAGAGAATTAAGGTGGCGATGCAGGCGAGTTGGTTCATGACTTCGGAAATTGGGAACAGCACGCAAAAAGACGATGACAACGAGAGTAGAGCACAGGACAAGCGCTTGTCCGGTGCTCTACTCTCGTTGTCCTCATCTTTTTGTGCACTGTTCCCAATTTCTTAAGGCAGAGAGAAGTCCTGTGTTTGTCTTTTAGCGCTTTTAACCATGGTCCAAAATGTTTTCAATCTATTATGAATACAAAGCGACGATGCTTTCAGGAAACACACACAGTCTCCTTACGCTGACTATTCTTGACACCTTCCAATCCTAAATGCGCGATCATAAATATATGCACTTCTGATTGTGAATGTTCCACCACTATTAGTAAGTAAACCTGAGTTGTCATAAGTAATTGTCTTCTAAACCTTCGTGCTGTCTTAGTAATCTACATAATGTGGCTCACTGCTAACGCTGATTCCTGTGCCTCACCCTTGCACGCATTCGGTACGCTGATGGTAAAAATAGTAAAACGCGTGCTACAAAGTTTACCGCAGAAGTTGTGCACACTATGACGTAATGCAATTAGGTAGTAGATATAAGTATCGGACGATACTTTATGGAGTAAGGCGAGAAAGCGCAGTGAAATGCGACGAAAAACACGAATACAACGCATCTGCCATGGCGCGGAGGGGACAGCGGAGCAACAAGTTGAAGCAACTTCAGGGTGTCTAGCGACCTGGGAAAACCGTGTTTGTTTTCTCTTTTCGGCTTAGGCTTGGACAGCTTGGATACGGAATCAACCAGAAGTCAGGCTCTTCCAAAAGCTTGCTCTGCCTTGAAGGTCAGACGTTGCAGCGGTGTCGAGCTGCCATTGGTGGCGTCCACGTTTGTGATTAGGGTAACTGACAGACAGGCCTCGGTGATGTTTCAGCAAACTGTTCCTCCAGCGTGAGAAGTGCATGCATCCTTTTTCCGATGCGCACGTCTTTACTTCGTGTTGTTCAAACTGTGCATCTCTTTTTCGAAACCTGCCTTTGCGACACTAGACTTGCCAGAAAGATGCACCGTGTGTATAGACCTTAAGTCTAGCAAAGGGCTAGTGGTCGAAGCAGATGTAAAATTCACCCACCTCTAGATTTGTAATTAATAACATGCAGGAGCGACTTCCCTCGACCTTATGCTCAACGGCAACATGATGTGACGCGGCAGATCTGGCGACGCTTCCAAGCATAAATAGAGCCGCCGCCATGGTGGGCCGCAAAACGCGAAAGGAAGAAAAATACTGATAAGAAAGAGAAGGAAAGAGCTCCGGTTGTTTGAGAGTGATTGGAGACATCAGAAACTATAGTCGCTTTCACTGATCTTTCTCAGGAACCATACTGCGAACTCATTTCGAGCATCGTCCATGAGAACCGCATGCATGAGCTAGGAGCTCGTCGGACCAGTCCTCTTTTTCATCAGCTGTGCCCTCTTTCTCCGCGTGGGTATAAGCGGGAGCATGATCACGTGGCAAAAGACGGAGGTATCAACGGGCACGTAGCTTCTGCCACACTGCTGGCTTGGAAGTGAACAAAGTATAGCGCTTCCCGCGTTCCATTGGCCGAATTGAACATTCTTGCATTTTGCGACACACTGCAACGGCGGCTCTGCGGTTCTGTTGCCGTGCAGAGGCACTCCGGTTCTGCCATCCCATATCGTGTTACCGCCCTGCAAAAGTCTGAGATAAACACGTGCGAAGCAGGGCCACTCCAGACGCTTTTTTTATGTGGTGTGCACGGAGGCGCTACACGCTGACTATCGCAAACAGGTCCTGCGAAGCGCATTTCCTGAGACTCTAGTACAAAAACGCCCAGAATCCTCACCTTGAAACCCCCCCCCTGCTCCTGTGTCGTGAATTTGTTTCTTTCTGACCGTGCCTGTTCATGTTTATGCTGTGTTAAAGTAAACTTGACAGCTATGGGCATGTAACACCCCAGTCACAGCAGTGCGGTAGCCTCAATTTGGCCAGATTTTTCGCTTTATAACTTAAAAGTCACAAAAATAATGCAACACTGTTTTTGCAGATTATGTTTGTACATATCATTAAACTTAAATTGGAGAAGATAAAAAATAAATTGAAGGTGTTCCTTTCTTTTCCTTGATTTTCAAATTTATCCATATTTAGTAAAATGGCCCAATTTGAGCATTTACGCATTTCTCGTAAGTTTGTCCCAATGATCAGGACATCAATATTTAGGTCAATGATTAACAAAATACAGGGCAACACACTGGCGAAGTTCGAAAATCCTATTGTTTATAGATGCAAAGAAAAATTTTAAAAATCTAAGTTAGGCAATATTGCGCTATCGTGCTGTGTTTGCGATTTTTCTTTGCAAACTTACAACAATGACGTTTCATGGTAACTACTTTGGGCTAAACCTTCCTATGCATTATTTGTCAGTAAATGTTTCTAGACCTGTTGCCACAGCAGTTGTATTGGGGGAGGTTCCCGAAATGCGAACTTTGGACAATCTGCAAAAAGCGCATTGGACTGAGAGTGTGCTTCTAAATGTTTTATGCAAAGACAAAAAAAAATTTTTTTTCAAGGCAGAAGTGTTTTCTTGAGCTTCCTTCTCTAGAAAGTATCTCTCAAAGGCTAAGGGCATTTTCATTTGATTATCCACAGGCGTTGTATGTTCGAGCATTGTTCGTTGGCTGCCAAGTCGAACCTTGGGGTTCAGCAGACGAACAGGCGTGACATACTTATTTCGTTATCGATTGATGTGTATCTTGGGTGACAGGATGCGAAAAATAAACAATTACCATTCTCTTTTCCCTTTCGATGTGAGCAACAAACTGCGGAGCAAGCGAGCGGTATTGCCGCATGATATCAGGATATCATGCATCACTTGCCATCACTACGTGGCGTTCCTCAAAGGCCGTTGGACGAGAAAAGCTGTAACTCCGCTGATGCTTTGATGGGTCACCTATGATGCAGGATGATATGGACAGAGAAACAAGTCAGCTGCGCAGCCCTGGCAAACTGCAGAGAAACGCGATGCTTGTACCTGCTGCTTGTACCACGGCATGGCTGCCCTTCGGTAGTGGCGGCAGCGCACTGGGAGCGAGGATAGGCTCATGCGCAGATGGCTACTTGAAAAGGGACCTTTGTGTTCATTTTGATCTTGGTCAAAACATTGAGATAAATATTTGTAATTTCTACTTTCCATTCTATTCACATTCACTGCCTTTTCAATATGAAATTGCTGTTTGTAACAAAAGTATTGTTTATTGAGATATATATCAATTACGAGGCTTACCTTCGAGAGAAATGCGGAGAAAAATTAAATTATAAAAACCCCTCGGTTTGATGCTTATAAAGACTCGGGGTTTTATGAGTATGACCGTCCACCAGCTAGCCTGCGCTATTACCCTTATTTCAGTGAATTAGGCACTTGTAACAAAATATTGTTTCCAAATGATTTAGTTTTATAGGATATTTAGTTTCATATTCTTATTTTCTCGGAAGAGTAAACACTTCTTATAGATAAGAGGAAAATGTTATGCACTAAAGGTAGGACGGGTTTGTGCGAGATTTAGGAACCTTCTGTCATAAACCTGATGTGAATGTTTTAATATCCAGACAATCCTTGCACATATTTTTCATTGCAATAAATATTTTATTGAGGCACGTATTTGTCACGATTCTGCGGCCATGGTTAATGGAGTCACACTTATTTCGGAGGTAGCTTTGTTTCCGGTCGGCTCTAGGTACTCTTCTTTAGCCCCCCACCCATGATCGCTACTTGGCCGCATCCAGCTTGATTTGCTAAACTCTGGAATCTTGGCTTAGCTACATTTTGCTTGCCTGACAATTTGTCTTTATCATCATATATTTTATAGGAAAAGTATGTGGTGCCTCGTCTTCAACAATATTATTGTAGCAATTCATATTTTGAAATATTGGTAGCAGTGTAAAGCACCATCATTAGTTTGGTGCAATAATTGCTTTGATGTCGAGTCAATTGAAGATAAAAAATATGAGCATTACAGGGAAGCAGCTCTTGCAATAATCACAGAACGAGTCTCACAAGCTTTGTTGCAATAAACGATCTCATGACACCTAATCGAATTTGATGCATTCATGGTAAAACAAAACAAACTCTAATCGTGAAAGTTAAGGAAAATAGAATGATAAATTAAGGTGTCTCACCATTTATGCGGGGACGTTAGGACAGCTTGCAGTGGCGGTTTGTGTACAGTGAAGCTCAAGGAAAACAGTCTGCGCTTTTCCAGAGTCAGTCGAGTGACCTTCCGGAACTCCCGTCCCAAAGAGATGGTGGTAACGGATTTTGAGCACCTGGGTGAATGACCTGTTCTGGGTCATTCACCCAAGTGCCCCGATCGTTAGACCCCCTCATGCCACCTTCTCCTTTGCATGCCTTTTCTTTCTTCCTCTTTCTGGAATCATGCATGTCATCACAGAGAGCTTCACTGGTTCAGTGAATCGGACGGAGATACCTTACTAAGAAAGCCACTTTTCTCGTGCAAACTTTTTTCTCATGGTTTGCGAACCATACCTTGATCGCTGCAGTGCTCTTGCTGGTGAGCTTTGCTCGCTGCCAGAATGGGCTGTCACTAAAGAATCAGCTTGTCCAGTAAGGACTGAAGGTGATGTAGCTGCAGTAACTGTTCATCTTGTCGGACTGCGGTCAAATAATTGTGGGAGTTTACCTCCGTCACATCTAAACTAATGAACTGAAAACCAATTTTGCCTTGATTTCAGGCAAGCGATGCCTAAACTTCTGTGGACTGGAACCATCCTCCCCCACCGATAGCCACAATTGTCATTGATCATCTATTTAAGACTACCGTCAATAATCTATACTGTTCCGTACTGATTATTAAACTGTACTGACCCACAAACCCCTCTGTAATGCTGATGGCCCTGAGGGTATTTTAAATAAACACATAAATACCGATACACAAATTGTGTAAAAAAAGATAGTATCAAAGATACACATACTTTCGATACTGCCCATGCCCGGACAACCCGAGACTCTGGCTCCTGTGACGTCATTTGCTGCCGCTTCGGGACCGGTTCCGACGCACAGGCAGAATAGGACGCCCAACGCTCCGGTCAGAGACGCGTCCGGGCAGAGTACCGACGCCCTTCCCCCTCCTTTCCAGGTGCCCGTGGCGTGCAAGAGCTGCCCGTGCGGCCACGAGTTCTTTGCCAGCCGCCGGAGCCAGGCGTCCCGGGCGGCGGAGGACCCCCCGGGGGCCGGCGCCGCACGGAGCGGGTGCGCAAGGAGCGGCAGAGCTACCTGGCCGCCCTCGTGCTGGAGGAACGCGCCCGGCAGCGGGCAGCGGCCCAGCGCAGGCGCCTGGGCACGAACCGCAGGGGCCGGCCCCGCAACCCCTCCTCCCACGATGACTCGAGCGAGGAAGGCCGCCGGCAGCAGGGCAGGGCCAAGCTCCAGGCTCGGCCGCCCAAGCCACCCCCGGGTGGGTAGCGAGTCGAGCAAGTTGGTAGACAGTGGCTTCGTTCGATTTGCTTGCACCTCCTGCACCGGTGCAGAAAAGTGTAGAGTGGTGTGCTTCCGGTCGTATCTCAATGCACATACGGAAGTACACTGCCCTACACTTTTCTACACCGGTGTAGGAGGTGCAAGTAAATTGAACGAAGCTACAGTAGAACCTCGTTTATTCAAACTCTCTTACTTCAAACTCACGGATAATTCAAACTAACATGCAGGTCCCGTCCTATGTGTTTCTAGGAAGGAAACTCCCGATAATTCAAACTTTTCGTAATTCGAGCAAAGTTTTGGTCCCCCTCGGGTTCAAATTAACGAGTTTCCTCGTAGTATGTGATGAGGAAAACAGAACGCAAGAGTGTGAGGCGCAGAAAAGGAACGGCATTTCTGTGTGTCTTACGTCGTCCTTTTCTGTGCCTTCGTCCTTTCGACCTGCATAATTTTTTTGTCCGTGTTCACAAAGAAAGGATTTTTTGTGAGTGACCCGACCGCATTCAGGAGCATTACGTAAGGGAAAATATGTGTGAAAGTTGCAACAAATATTTCTGGGTAATGTGACATGCTGAAACTTTGCTTGAAATTCTGCATTCTATTAGGCACTCTCAGGTTGGAGCCATTTTGTTACAGCTGGGCATTCCCACGAATTCGACGGGGCAAAAGAGAGAGGACACGTGCCCGATTCCGATCCTGATATCAGATGACTAACTGTCCAGTCTCCATTTTTGGGCTATACCTGTGGGCTGTACGGAACCATTAGGTCTGTTCGCTTCGGCCAGAAAGTTCTGAACTAGTTCTGCCCGAGTTCAGAGGAGTGCAGGAGTCGTGCAGCTGGCGGCGCAGAACCAGTGGCAGCCGCTGCGCTAGGACTGGTGCTGTGATCGGCTTTCCGAGCGGAAGCGCAAGGTGTCGTCTGCATCTGTTGGCTCTTGTTTCTACACGCCACGTTGTATGCTACATTTAATTAGTCGCGGTTTGATGAGACCATTCGTGTTTCCTTAGTTTTAAAGTATAATAACGGAATCTTTTCTGTGAATATTTTCTATTCGGAGTGCACTAAAAACGTTTTTTGCACGAAATGTGTTTCTGTCTGCATTTTTAAGCAGTATTATGCTCAACTACGGGTCATGCGAGGGCCAATGTCACTAAATCCCAGACCTCTGCTGTATATCGGAGTCGTCAGTGTCCATCCAAGAGCAACTGAAGGCGGGGACTATCAAGAGTGCAATACCGTCCCCGTGTCTGTAAGGAAGAATATCAACACTGTGGATCCCCATATAGCATCAAAAAGAAACAATTTACGTGAGCCAATATTTCAGCACTTACCGCAGGGAACCAAACCTACGCGGGCAGGTGCCTAAAATGCTTTTAGAATATCGTAATCAAGCAAATTCCTACCCTCGGTTATGATCTCAACTCCGCGTCCACCGCGGGTACGCTATTATCATAAATGAGAGGAAATGCAACTTCTGTATCGGCGTTACTGTTAAACATCGCAGACATTTGAGCAAGAGCTGCGAAAAATGGCACCGTGAGCGGAGGCGGTCGAGTGAGTGTCGTCTGCTATCGCCGTCTGCTCTTGTCATCTGCTTCTGCACGTACACTGAACTGACTCCGGAGCCGGTGCAAGATTTTGAGGAACTGGGTCTGAGCTCGTTCAGAACTGGGATGAATCGAACGCACCAGTGCAGCAGCCGTGCAACTTCCGGTTGAATCGAATGCACCAGATCCTGCACTGCTAAACTAGTTCAGCCAGTTCAGGCGAATCGAACAGACCTATTGTCTCCTATATACTCACAAAGCCTGGCAGATCACCACGAGAAGCAGCCGCCAAAATGGAATAGGTGGAGCGGCATACAACAGATGAGAGGAGAGCCATGTAACCGGCACCCCACCGCAACGAGGCGCCGAAACACACTTCTCCCGAGGAAACAAGTGTGTTTCGGGTCCTCGCTGCTGCAAAAGCTGTGCGCTAACGTCCAGGTCGCCCGAGAAATGTCTCTTTGATGCTCTGTACTACCAAATCCTCGCACTTCAAATCTGCGACCGGGCACTCTATGACTCCGTCCATCGAACTGCCAGGCTTTGGGGGTATAGAGGAGGCTATGACCGAACGTAAACGCACGCTCTCTCTGCTGCTGTGAAGTGGTTCGCGTCTCATCAACATTTAGGACTACTCCACGAGCAGTCTATTGCGCTTTGTTATCTTATTTCAGGAAACAATCAGCTAGCGTAGCATCATTTGCTTAACTTTAATAGCAATGTCATTGACCAGCAGTACTACTCTCAAACGCTGCATCTATTGCATCAGCAGAAAATAGAATTCTGACAGTTCTGTGTTGGAAAAAGCCTTGCTTGGTTTTTGTGTAAAATTTTTCTTCTTCCGGGTCAGAAACATTAAAACCCAGAGCGGTTTTCCTTACGAATCTCGTTAACCAAGGAAGGGCCGTTTTGTCGAGGTTAGCTGGTTTATTATTTTTTATTAATTACTATAAACGACCTTGTGCAAAACGCCGCTGCCAGCGCACCCCCGTCATTGGGTTTTTGGCACTACTGAAGTCAATTGCGCTCTCATTAGTCGCTTTTAGGTACCACCTATGCGTAAACATCACAAAAAGCTATTTTGGTTTCAAATAGACCACTACAAAAATCTGCGATAATGTAAAGGGTCTTCATATCCAAGGCTAGCAGGCCATAAAATATGTGCAAATTCGTTGTTCGTAAAAAAAAAAAAAAAATGTGCAGTTGGGTTATATTTGGTTACTTTATTTTTTTTTAATCTGGACTTTTCACGCATAGTTTTTAAAGGCCCAAATATTGGTACAAACACTATCTCAAAAGAAGCTACTGCAACCGCATTCACGTCTCGCCAGAGATGACGGATCAATCACACTGTTTACAGGGTTATATTCACTTTTCTCTTTTATTCGTGCGGCAGGTGTCCGCAATATTTTGCCCGGTTCGTTTCTTTGTCAAGTATACTTGACATTAACTTGCACATCTAAATCATTTGCTCATAATCTTGCCGAAACGATACGATTTTCAGCCGTGTTTGCACGCCAGCCAGACGTTAGATGCTGCAGCGTCTGCGAAGCAGATGGCGCTCCAGGGTGAGAGGAGAGGGTGTTTCCCTCTCTGCTCTTTTTAGTGGAATTGGCTATACCTTCGATGGAAGTTTGAGCTCGTAACCTGCAGGCGCCAATCTTTCCGGCTCATCGTGCGACAATCCCTTCGATTAGTATAACAGCCCGTATGCCGCTATTGGGGAGTCCGCCCAGACCGCACTGCCCACAAGGATACCCTTGAGTGGGCTGGTTACCACCCACCAGTAGTCCGTGGTTTGGTACTTTGTAGCAGGGGTGGAAAGAAAAAAATGGACGTGATCTATATCATGGTCTAAGTCACAATTTTTATCACAGTCTAAGTGGCATGTGTTGCGTATGCGGCCCGGTAGGGGGCTACGATAGAGCTGTAGTCTTGCAACACTGTGCGTATGTGTATGCATAGCCCAGCCCAACTTGGGGACAGTGTTTTGTGTCCGGTTGTGCCGGACAACTTGCCGAGTATGTATTTGAGCTTCTAATAGCATGGACTTTTTACTCCTGTGCCAGCAGCGTCCTCATTATTTGGGGATACTAAGTAGATTACTCTTTGTCAAAAACTCATTTGTTTGGTCGCGCACAAAAGCTGAAGGCCCGTTCACACACATGCGTTCGGAGCGACCACTATGCTTACGAACGAATGCAACCGCTGCGACTTCAACGACAACTGTGCGCGACGTGTACACACACATGGAACCGCATGCAACAACACGAATCAACAGCCAATGAGAAACGAGCTTCAGCTCTTGTTCCTAGCCAATAGTAAGCAACCCAGCTACGCTTACAAACATGGCGACCGGTTTCGTGCCCGACGCGAGGTCCTCACCGGAGCTGCCGGAGGTTTCGGCTACGGCGTACAGTCACGATGATCTGCTGTGCGCCTACAATAGCTGTGTAAAGGCTGGTTCAGACATCTGAAACGAACCCGTTATCCACGACTGCGTCCGTTGTGACCGGAGCGACCACTCTGCGCCGCGCGTACACTCCTGCAACCACTGCAACAAGCGCAGCGGGTCGGCAGCACGGCCGCCGCTTCTCCGCCGCCGTCAGCTGTTTCAGCGGTGCCTCTAAAAAGAAGGGGACGCGCTGCCACTCACTTGCGTAACAGAAAATAGACACACCGTCTTCTATGACCTCAAGCTTTATTTATTTTTTTCAGGATACGCTTGCAGGGTAGTGCACTAAAAAGAAAAAAAGATGCAGTACGCCGTCTTGCACGATCACGACTTTAATACACGACTTTGCCAACAGTACAAATCTCGCCACACGCCTTTTCTACGATTATAAAAAGACGGCGTAATCTTAGCAGCGATACAGCAACGTAGAAATATAATTTCGTGATCAGATAGACATTGCGAGCGTTCAGGATTGCTAACACTAATCACCTTTCTCGGGTGATGAAAACACGTGAAAATTCGCATCCTTTATACGGTACGCACCAGTAATACCTTGAACTTGAGCACACGCATGGAATGCGCCAAAAAGAAATCCGGGCGATGTTCGAGGACACAAATGCTAAGAAAGCACCACTGTAGTCGAAGTAAACAAACACGACGGCACGGGCGTTTCTGCTGTCTTGAGAGTGCCGCCACGAGATCGCCGCACGAGGAGGTGGATCTTCCCTTCTAGTACGTGATGGGTTATCATAGCGACACACGACGAAAATTCACAGTCAAGGATAGCGCTTTTACGGGGAACGATGAGCTTCCACCACGCCGTCCACGCCGACGATCACCACCGACGCCATGTTTGCAAATAGAAGGAGCCGGCCCGCGACCGGCATGCAACGCGCGCGACCGAGCTCTCCTCGACCTGTGATTGGTCTGTCGCTCCCGTCGTTCCCGAACGTAACGAAAAAGTTCAGCCCGGCTCAACTCCTTGCGTTCTGAACGAACACGAACGAAACGACCGTTTGGCGCTTCGTTGCTATGGCAACTCGTCGTTCCAACCGGTTGCATTCGTTCGTAAGCGTAGTGGTCGCTCCGAACGCAACTGTGTGAACGGGCCTTGAGAAACGCATCCCTAAAACAAAGGGAAGGGTGTTCATTTGGTGCGGTGCTCCCTGCCAGTTTGCAAACACTGTTTGAGCAGGACGGCATGATTTCGGCTTTTGGTTTTGGTTGCTTTTGGTTGGGTTTTTACGGGCACCTTGGTTTTGACAACAACCTGTCTTTCAGCTCCGGTGGAGCCGGAGATGCCAGACGAGGAAGAGGAGGACATGTTTGCGGGAGCCTCCAAGGAGAAGCTGGAACTGTATTCGGACATCCTGGCGGACATCAACCGCAAGATCTGCTCACAGATGTTCCAGCAGCAACTGGCGCTCTGAAGGCGGCGGCCGTAGAAGACAAGCACACTGCAAATCATGGTTGTGCATCACAGTTGCGGTTACATATTGTGGTTGTGCATCTCGGTCGCATGGAGGAAGGACATTGACCAAACTTTGCCTTTCCCGAAGAAAAAAAAAACGGCTTTTAAGACCATTGTTTTCAGTCGACAAGCGTGTCCCGGAGTTTAAACACAAACACTGAAGGGAGAAACCTGAGTAGAGTAGATTTTATTGTACTGACTTTGCGTCCAGATCGATGTTTGTTTTTCACCCGCAATGGACTGGCCATGTTCGGGCGCAGTGCACCCTCTAAGGAAGTTTTAGTTTGATGTTTGCATGTGGCCCTCCGAGCCATTCTGGAACGAGAGAAAACGTCAATGGTGTGCTTATGTTGCTAGACACGCTTTCAAGCACGGCCTCAGGGTGCCGCCATCTTGCTCACTTAGGGTGCGCTTGGACGCGGCTATGATCCGATTACGACGCCATAATCGGATCATAGCCGCGCCCAAGTGCACCCCAACTGAGCAAGATGGTGGCGCCTGAGGCTGCACTTGCAAACATGTATATACAAGCTGCTTTCACTGTCCTATATATTTTTAGCCCTCCACGCTGCTTTGGCACCGTGGGAAGGTGGCTTTTAACCTTGAACCAACGATTCCGGAAGTGGCTTGACTAGCCGCTTCTGAATTTCACTCACTCATTCTTTTGAATGCAAGCGCCACCCTTGCTTTGTAGAGCGCAGCTTATACTTGGCATCGAAAATGGGTTCCCTGCACCGAACCGTTTCTTAGGTCAGCGCTCGTTGCGCCGTTTGCATCCGCGGGGCACGAGCCTTGGAGCAAGTCCAACGGAACCATACTGGCGCTCTTGCTGGATCGTGTCGCCGACGGAAAAATCAAAACAACCACAGCCGACCAGAGAGAACAAAAACCTAATTGCTGGTACTCGCGTGATAAATGTGGGCCTTAACCTTTTGCATCTGCAAAGTTGTTATGACAGTGAACTAATTTGATTGTCCCTGCATCGCAAACAGGCTCGTATTACCTTCGGATTGGTACGGAAACAGGTAAACAGGATAGCGAGAGCAATCTTTCTCTAGTATGATCCAGCATCACATTGACACTCCTACATCGTTCCATTGGCAGGAGCAGCCAAGTGCCACCGTACATAGTCGCAGTGGACAGTCTCAAACTGCGTTCTTTTTGCCAGTTCACATCACACGTTTACATCCTCGAAATTGTGCCGCCTATTGCTCTGTCTTGTGGGAGCTGCGTTTGCGCTACGTGGTGTGCCACGGTGAGTTTTCCCTTTATCATTTCAATGGAGTGCAGACGATCGATGGAGAGTGTACAAACCTCGATGAGACAAGTTCTTGGTTGCACACAGTTGCCAGGATGGCTGGCCCAATTAGTCTGGAATGTTTGTTTTCTCTGTCTGACTGGTGTGAACAGCCAGTCGGGGTTGATTTAAACCTGGCAAACAAATTGTGTGTGACGTCGCCCCATTTCAGTGTTGTTATGATTTGTCTCGGTCTGACTTTGCAAAAGGCGAAGGTCACAGCCCCCGTGAGTCGGTTGGCGTAGAAGCGATGCAGGCAACCGTCGTAGTGCACTTACGTGCAGAGCTGTCACGAATTTTGTTCCTCAGCGTTAGCCTTTTGCAATGACATAACCATTTCACACAAAGCAACTGCAAAAAAAAAAAATTAAGGCATTGTTTTTTGTGTGCAGCATACACTTCAGTGGCTCTCTACAAAATTTTCTTTGCTGCACAACGACATTGACAGCGCGACTTCGATTTTAATCGGAAAATGATATTAATCTTGCCGCAATTGGACGAATATTGTACCATGTGAAATGGGTTTTTGACTGAGGCAGAGTGTAGTAGGAAACCAACGCAAGAGAATGTTTCCTAATAACCGGCACAATCTCGGTGAGGCTGCATTGCGGCAAGACGTGTCTGTCATGTCTGCGAGTGGAGTGGGCCAACGGCTTTCCTGGCGAGAGATTTAACGTGTCCACTAGTGAACGATATTACAGAAGTTTGGTACATGGTGAATGGTGGACTTTTGTGGAAAATAGGCGGTGCATGGAACTAGAAATGTCCCAACAAAGTGTAGTGGTGCACATTTGTGTTCAGGTGAAACAATATCCGAGAAATTCTGATAGACCCATAAAATGTCTAGAAATAAATCTTGGCATTAAAGTCCATTAATTAATCCTCTCTATAGCAGAGTGAAAGGTTTTAGGAGAAAGAAAAAGCACCTGTGCAAGTTTTTATTGTGCTCTCTTGTGTTCTTTGGGGGTGAATTTAAGTTTTAAACCTTTTGTTTGCATAACCAAGCAGTAGGTTTGGTTGCTCCAAAGTGAAACCAGCTATTAGTTACATTTTGATTTTTTTTTTTTTTACCTTAGAAACTGGCATGAGTCTACTTTTGGGTGTGAGAACATGAGAAGGAAAAAACTGCTGTGGCCTTGGTAGGAGTTAGGTCAAAGAGACTCGATGACTTGTGCAATAGTGCGACACTGATGTGATGTGTGATGCAAGATATGTTTGAAATGTCATTGCACATCTGTTGCCACTTTTGACATCTTTGTGTTGTTTTTTTTGCATATGTCGATTGATCATTTTTATGCACCAGTGTTTTGAGGTGTGGCTGATTTTGTTGCATGTATTTTAACTGGAAAGTTCACTAATGCTCATTTATAATGTCTTAACCATGTCTAACATTCTGTCCAAGAGCAGACAAAAATGGCAAGAAACGTTGCAACTAACCCAGTATTGTCTGTTTTTTGTAGAGCTGCGACGATAAAACTGCATGCATGCACAGCACGCAGTGGTAATTTTCATACAAAATTTTATAACTGGACTACCTCCAATTGTTCCAGAGTTGTGCTTGGCCTCATATTGTCTAATTAATTTTCAGGTTAATAAAAATGTTTATTTAAAAGGCTATAGATCTGTAGCTGCTGCGAGATCCAAAACAGTGTCATGGAGCTCGTCTTGGTGAATCGTGGCAGCACTATCTCGCAAAAGTGTAATCGGTGGAACGAGGGTATCGGTCTTGTTTACCAATATGCAATTAAAACGACTACCTGGGTTGGCAGCATGTTAGAATTTGTCTGGTCAGCTATATTCGCTATATGCCTAGAATGTCCTGCGGGGCTCTTTTCCCTTGTTCTTTCTTATAATGAGCATCATGCGCTCCAAGTCTGCAACATTTTATCCTCCTAGATAGACAATCGGACAAAACAACAATGTTTGCTCAGCCGCAACATTCTTCCTGGCTAGTTGCACTAGGATAGGGCACATGCTCTGACAGGCTCCAAGTGCAGCTAGGTACATGCGCCCTTTGTGATATCTATTGGGTTTGGTAACAGTAGCGCAAGGACGCGCGACATTTCAGTTGCTGTTCATTTATCCTCGTAGTCATTATTGTAGTGTCAATAACTTCAGATTTTTTTAATATTTTTTACATTAACAATACTGCGTAGTGTACCTCGTTCAGTGTGTTTTAGCTTAAAGAGCTGCTGCTGTTTAACCAATGTGTGGGCTTAACCAATGTGTGTGGAGCCTTATCTTTGATACATATTTTGTGTGCATTGATTTTTGCTGCTCTGCCTCATTCGGTTGACTACAAGAACAAATGGTCGCAAAAAATGATTTTTTTGTTAATACTGTGAGCACATAAACAGAATACTGTTTTCTGTGAGTTGTCTTCTTTCAGAATATGCATCTGACAAATTGTCCCCGGGAAAGCCCTCCACTCTTTCGACTGTTGCAGGAATGGAGAGGAGGTGAGGAGGGACTCTCCCCCTTTCCAACATTTGCTCTGTTGAAGAGCGAAGGGCTTTACGGAAGAAGCTAAATTACTGGTGTTTCAGAGGAGCTGTAGGGAAAAGAGTGGAGGCCTCTTCGTTTTGTCGTCTCGGAACATAACAAACACCAATCACTGGTTCGCGCACGAACACAAATCGGGCTACTCCAGGAGCAGGTAGGCAGGCAGTCGGTGTCGCAAACTATACTCCGTCTCGCTAAAACCGTGAAGTACAGCCAGAGCTATTCGCGTCTCCAGCTCGTTGCTCGCCCTCCCGCAGCGGAAACGGGAAGCGCTCTAGTGAGGGTCCCCCGATGCTCCTGTTCAGCGGGCACGGCGGAACTGCGCGCGATCATGATTCGCGAAATGTCATTTCCCAATGCAAACAACACTCTTCACTGTCCCAACGTAGTGCTGCAGCCGGTATAGGATTGTACCTTACTAGAGAGTTGCGTTTGCGTTGGAGTTGCGTGCCCCACGTTGTGCGTGCGCCTCATCGCCATGCGCCAATCCAAGACTGCAATTTTGGGCTCCGCGCACGCACTAATGCAAACACACAGCGCTTGCGTTCGCTCGTATACGCAATACTAAAACTCGCTGTACTGTTTCACCGGATGCCAACGCAACGTGCTGCCTGCAGTGAGCAGACGTGCAAGCTGGTAGGCGTTCCTTCGAACTGGAAAGGCTGAGATTGGCAAAACGACAAAGCGTAAGAATGAAAGTAACTAAATGTTATAAAAAAAACTAATAATAAAAAAAATCTTTTTATTTTTATTTTGGGGCATTTGGTCTGGAAGTATTTTGGCGGCGATTTTGTAACTCTTGCCAATTGTCAAAAGTCGCGACTTTGATAGCAAAAGAATTTTACATGGCTTTCTCACATTAGCGAGAATGTTTTGACTGATTTTAGACTATTTTTCTTTTATAACTTGGTAATTAAAAATTCTGCATATGGCACCAGTGATGATAATTAGCACACTTTCGATTGTCATACTTCTTCGCGCGTTTAAAATTAGCTCATGAGCAAGAGTTTGAAAAATTTTGTGTTAAAAATATCTTAATTTTAATAATATTATTAATACAAATCACGGCAATGTATGCCCCCAGTTAACGCCACGATCACAAGAATACGCCATTTAAGCATAATAGTCTTTCCAGAAAGGTATCTTTTTTTTTCTTTCAGCATATGATAACCTCTGACATCGTTATCAAGAGAGACAAACATTGTATGCAATAGAAAGTCCTATGCGTCACGCGTTGCTACAAAAAACACACGCACTTCAGCTGTCCGACTCGAATTCCGTCTTTGGGTTGTAGCGAAAACAGCGTTTAATAATTTATACGTTTTGTGGACATATTGTAAAAATTGGATTTATTCTGTTATTCTTGTGCTAGGAAGAATGTTAAAGCAATTAATCATCTAAATACCCAAAACCCATTCAAAGGCCCGCACTTCATTATTTCACATGACAATGGACCTTTTCCGAGAAGCGTTCTGCGCCGAGCGCCCGATGCCAAGCGGCGGAAGTTGAAACCAAAAATCGAGGAAATTCGGAAGGAGGCTGTAGATCAGCGAGTAGCAAACGTAATTGCAGCATACATATAATTGTGTTACGCAAAAAGAAAGCGGACGGAAAGAATAACACGACGTTTAAGTGGACGCCACGGATGCCCCACTTGGACGGCGCGTTGGGCACGCCCCGCTGCTCAGAGAACGAAAAACTGGTAGCGTAGCTCCCATTATCGACTGGTAGCGCAGGTAGGTCCCTTCCTCGATTTTTAGTTCGTGCAGCCACCGCCTGGTGCCGTCGGTATGTGAAAAAGGTCCATTATCTGGGCGAGAAAAGGCAGCGAGAACGCAGAAATATTATCACTGATTTTTTCAACATTTAAATATTGTTACCTCTTAAGGTGTGTGAAAGACCCTGTCTTTAAAGGGACGCTGAAATCTCCAAAATATTTTGAAGTGCCTGAATCGAACATGTATGTCACAAAATAAAGTTTCCGCGAACAACTTCTTTAACTAAATAATGACGACGTGAGATACACCTTGAGTTATGAAAGAAACGAAATTAAGACTTATATCGAGAAATTAAATCCAAAATAGAGATTAGTTTCGGTTTTGCTCCAGAATTAAAACGTGCCTCCTGGATAAACATCACGCTAAACACCGTTTTTGTTTTCAGGGTAAAGAGGTGACCTGCGCTCATAACACCCTAACTTCCTCGTATTACCAGAAATAATTTGTGTCGCTCAGTGAAGCCAGCACACTAGGCAGGCTCAGCAGCGGCACGCATCTCCGACGCTCACTATAACCGCCATTTTGGAAAACGAGGGCCGCCACCTATAGTTAGTTGGAGTCGCGAAAGAGTGTGTCCCGACATGTTCAAGAGGAGCGAAAGGAGGAACAGTGGAATCTCACCCGTTCCTCCGTTCCTTGTCTTTGAACAGGTCGGCATACGCTTTCTCCCCTGTAGCTTTGGCTGTACTGCACGGTTTTAGTGAGACGGTGTATACAGGGGGAGCACATTTTAAAGCGAAAAGACAAACATTTCGCCGAAACATCAGCACCGTTCCAGGACCATTTTGAACCACATTCGTTTATTCGAGACTGTCTTCTAACTATTCGTTAAAACTGGCACAGTGATGGAAGTGCTGCGTCCGTTTGCGCCATGAATGAAAGTGCTACATTTTGCACCAAAATGTCATTTTTGCTAAAAGTTGCGCCACACCTGCGCCGAAATGGGCTTTAGAAAAATTATAATTGGTCGACTCTAGCGCTCAGTGAAGTAGAAGAAAAGAAATATGGTACAAATATGTCTTTCACAGCATCTCTGCACTACACGCTGTGATCAGTGTTTGTTTTCTTGGGACGGAGCACAGTCGAAGTCTCTGGCGCATACAACACGAACACGCACAATAAAAGCGCTAGTCAGGGGACATTCGCTAGCACTTGATTGAATTTAGCCAAGGAAAATACACGTACAGGGAAATGACGAATGCCACGATGTCGCGCTTCGATGCTGCGGATCAACCAGCCACTGCGCTTCAACCGCTCTTGCCCGTTTCCGGAGGCCGGTCGATCGCCGACATCGTCTAAATTCCCAGACGTGACGGCGGCGATGTCGGAAGCTAAAAATCGCGAGAAAACTTTGCAAAATGGTAGGATTGCTGCTACTGCGATAAGACTGAACCGGAGTCTAGCAGTAGTACTGATGGGATCACTTGATTATCCTGTCTGTCACTTGTCCTTGTGGCGAGGCTGCAGAGTACAATGGCACTTGCGCCGCTCGCGTGAACCTTCACCGCCTCCCACCAGCGTGCGTGCGACGGGCTTCACTGCTTTCCACGGGAGTGCTAGGAGTAGCGGCTGACCCGGGGAGTGCTTGGTTTAGCCTTTTAAGGCTCGTTCGCACTCTTGCAACCGAGTACGACCGAGAGAGACAAGACCGGTTTTTAATCCTCTTGCGACGTCTTAGGACCAGCTCCGCAGCAGCGCACCCGGTCCTAAGACGTCGCAAGAGGCTTACTCGGTCTTACTCGGTTGCAAGAGTGTGAACGAGCCTTTAAAGGTCCACCTTCTTTGTCCTGGCTGTCACGGTAGTTCCCGTGCAGGTGTCGATCGAAAGAGCAGCGAATTTTGACTTAACTTTGGTTCCAGCGCCGCTAATGAGCAGTGTCACCTTTAAAGCGCAAGTGTATGTTTTCATGATATTTGTGGATGGTTGTTTTTGCAGTTTACGATATTAGAGTTTTGAGTTTGGTAGGGTCATTACACTTAGGGGACGCGTTTTTATTGATAGGCGTGTTAGCGGATATGCTGATTCTTGCTGGCATTTTACGGAAATTATATTTACAGGCTAAATAAACTACCGAGGGTAAAATAGGGAGGGAGCGAGATTTTATTCCAATGAAGTGCTGCGCTATGATTCACTTTACAATTTTTTAATACGCAATGCAAATAAAATATGCTCCGTTTTTTTTTGCGCCCTATCTTTATTTTAAAAGGTAGTAAGTAAATTCTCCATTGCAAACGGATGTAGGCATCTGCTTTAAAAGCGTCAGTGGCTGCTTAAAGCCATGATTTTGCCTGCTACAGGACCTGCTACAAAGGTCACATGCCGCTTCCATCACCGCGGGCAGTAAAGGCGATGGAGCTTGTCAGGCTTGTATGCTGCAGAGAACTACACATTTTCTTTGTAGAATATTTCCATGTTCTGCAACTACCACAACATTGGGTATGTTCTAACATTGTACCTTAATTAGTCGGTCGGAATGCACCGTGCGGTCTCACTTCATATGTTGTACACCTCTGTTGTAGTAACGCACACGCAGGGGCGGAGGCAAATGTTTCTAGAGAGGGGTGGGGGGGGGGGGGCAGCTGTTTGTTTTTACTTTGTGCATATTTCAGATACAGAAGTGCTGTGCCATTTGCGCCATGAGCTAAAGTTTGCTACATCTTGCGCCAAAATGCCATTTTTACTAAGAATCGCGCCACATGTACGCCGAGTGGGGACCAACAAAGTGACAAAAATAATTATTAGTCAACCTTAAAGGGCCCTTAAAAAAAACTTTTTTTTAAAAACAGTTCGGTTAAGATACGCGTGTCGAGAAATAATTTTTACGCTAAAAAGGATATGTTTTTTTAGGGGAATATTGACGGCGAAAGATTTATTTGAAATTCTGCGCGCAAAGTCTATGACGTCACGGGTCATTCCGGAATGACCATCTCGGGCATTCGCTCTTTCCACCCCAACGTGAAGGCGAAGCCGATCCACCTCTCCTCCACGCGCCCGAAATGTCGAGAGAGAAAACAAGTGGAAAGGAGGTGATTGTCGACTAAATCGCGCCTCGCTCCGTCGATATTGCTCTAAAAAGTTTTTTTAGATGCGGAGCATCTCTTGCTCGGGTCTATGTCCCGCGGCGTCGTAGTCCGCACCCATACTACGCACGCGCAACTCTCCTCCTTCCCTCTCTCCAACAGCTGCGCGTTACTCTCTCCGCTCGCTCTCTCTACCAGCTGCGTGCACTTCGCGTGGTTCGCTTCGACTCACACTGCGCGCGCATGCCCAACTCTCCTCCTCTAGTCTCCTCTCCTTCAAGTGTGAATATAAGCAGCGGTAGCGCGCGTTCCCCCGGAGGAGTGAAAGGAGGATAGTTTTGGGCGCGCGGGTCGCAGCGCCACGCCAGGGCTTTCCAGTGGGGTGGGCTTTCCCCGCAACTCTGCGGCTGTCGTCTGCTAGCGTTTCTCGGCCGCTCGCGTCCGCCGCAGCCCAAATCCGGCCGGCCAAAAGAAATCAGTCAAGAAGGGAATAAATTAATTAAGCAAAGAGAAGCTATGCTTGCCAATTCTAAGGAGGATAATTTGGAAATGATGTAAATATAAGCAGAAGAAAAGTTATGCTAAATCTAAAAGAAGAGAGCTATCGGGGGCTGGTGCGGGGAGAACCGACGCGACGGAAGAAGGAGAAAAGAAAAACGAAATGCAAAAGGAAGGAAAAGATTAGCAATTAAAAATAAAGGCAAGCGAGAAGCTGTACCACGAGTTCAGCGCTGTTGACTCCACTTCACTCCGTTCTTCCGATGAAGTGTGATGGAAGCAACAGTCCCGTCAGTTAGTCGGTTGGCGCAAGCAAGCGTCAGCACCACCCCACAAACTAACAGCAACGCTACGTCCACTGAATACAAAGCTGCGCAGCGAAGGGCACGCGACGCTGAGCGCAAACGCTTGAAGCGAGCTGCAGACCCTGAACTACGGCAACGAGAAGCGGCGTCCATTCGCAAGTTAACAACGTAATAACACGCAAGTTAACAACGTTACTAACAACGTTACTAACACCGTTAATAACACCGTTAATAACGATCCGCGATGCTCCGCATCACCCCATAGTTCCCCCTCGGGAAGATGGTGTAATTGTTTGGTTTTGTTTTTCGCGTAAAATAAATTTTTTGACACGCGTATCTTAGCCAGACTGTTAAAAAAAAATATTTTCAGAATTTTTTTAAAGGGTGACGCAACAATTGTACTTTTTTAATAAATACATCTTAATATATTACTCCTTGACATTTACAAACTATAAAACACTAAATACCAATTTGAAGATGTATTTAGAGTAGTATTCAAGTCACTTTTAGTAGAAGCTATCTTGAGTGGAGTACAAATACTTTGAAAAAGTAACTCAGTTACTTTCGAAAATACTTGGCACGGAAGTTCAGCTGGTAATACACGTATACAAATAAATAAAAAGTCAGAAAGGGGTGCTCTATTCGTGATAATTCGCTGGAAATCACATTTTGCTGTGATCTTTATGACTTTCAAGAAGCGCCCTAGCTGCTGCAATTAAAGTTTATTTTGAAATAATTTCGGATGTGCAACATGAAGGGCGCAGAAATATTTTAGGAACAAATGGTACTCAAGTATTGTGTACATGGCACCTGCCATGCTTTAGTTTGGAGGGAGGCTCGGATCAAGACGCATTCCGCGAAAAGTTCGTAATATGCCTCGCCGCGATTCGGGGGACTTGACATGTAGTCCGGCATTGCATAGCCCTATAACCGAACTAGAAGTCGATCAAGCAGTCATACTTGTTGATGAGGACGCGAGTGAACGACACACAAAAGCGAGAAAAAGCACCTGTACCTACAAACTAAAAACAAAAAAAGCAGGGATAACACAGGAGCGTCCCCGAAACCGCGTCTGAACCCCTTCCCCCGCCCTCGTCTGCACCAACTCAAACCATTCTTGACGCACTGAGGTTAGGATGGACAAGATTCTATAGAATAGGAATCCACCAATGTAGAAAGAACTGACTCCACTTGTCGGATAACTGGTTTAGAGGATTTTGAAGATGAAACAATGCGCGCTCTCGTAAGTATATGAAAGAAACGCTCTTGAACGAGAATAGGCACACTAGCAGCTTTGGGGAAGCCAAATCTAGGTCACTGCAGCTCACTAAAGCTAGCGGGATCTAGCCTTATTGGACTAGGGAGTGCCTGTGTTCGCATGAAGACGTGCTCGCGCATTTTCATACCAGAACCTCCGAACCAGCGATTTCCGAAAATGGTTAGTTGTGATCATAGCGAGCGTTAGCATCGCAATCCTCCGCTGACGGAACCACTCTTCAGACAAAAGGTAGGGTCTAAGTGTAGAATCCGGATGACGTCATCAGCACTTTGCTAGCTCCAAGTGTAAAGGCCCGTTCACACTCTTGCGACCGAGTAAGACCGACAGAGACCAGACCGGTTTTGAAGCCTCTTGCGACCTCTTAGGACTGGATGCGCTGCAGCAGAGCTGGTCCTAAGACATCGCAAGAGGCTTAAAAACCGGTCTGGTCTCTCTCGGTCTTACTCGGTCGCAAGAGTGTGAACGGGCCTTTAAAAGTGCCATTCAAAGACAAGTTAAAAAACAAAATGGAGGACACATTGAGGCGGGCGCACTTGGGGCTATCCATTTGATCTTTGTTGGAATTTGGAGGCTGCGTTTTGCTCGTGCCTTGTTTCCTGTTCTGTGTTCGGTCGCCTGGCTTCAATTTTGCAATCGGTTTAGCTTTGACATGTAGTTTGACGATCCCTAATTCTGTAATTGTTCCAATGATACATTTTTTCTAAGGTTGCAAAACGTATTTGATGCTGACTAGAAGACAGTGAGTAATGTAATCAAAATAGAGTAACAAATACCCTATACACGAAACGTATTTGCAAGATACCAGCATACCATCAAAAGTATTTTAAATACAGTGGGATGTTTGTGACTATAAATGGAATGAACAACGCGAAACACCTATAAAGGCGTTAGGGAAATATTCACTGTACAATAGAGGAGAGGAATGTAGAAGCGTATTTACACGGGACTATACATACGAGTCAGTTAAAGAATGGGTAATGTGGCGCTAGCTCTTACGATTCGAATCGGAGAAGCTCACGGGCTTAAGTTTTTAGAGTTCAGTTGAAGGATACTGTCAGGTGGCCTCGTGATGATGACGGCAACTTGATGAAGGGTTCATGGGGATGCCAGTCGTCGGGCGGTCAATCAGCTGAAATGTGATGAGGTCAAGGAGCCAGGTAGGGGCGGTGGCTTTCGTTACCGATTGCCTCCCGCGCAGTCGAGTCGACCTCTGGTAGGTCGGCGCCTGGACCGCTTAAAGATAGCAATGCCGAGCCTCTCGGGGCCTGGGCCCCGAGAGGCTCGGCAGAGATCACAGCTGCGGCTCCGGACTTCGTCGCCGCCTGTCCCGAATCCTTCGGCGCGCTGCCCCCACTCACGTGAACTTCTCCCATGGCTTGCTCTCCTCCTTGCCTTCAGTTCTCCGGGAACGATAATGACATACAGTTTAAGATAAGCACAAGTGCGATTACCAGGTCGCAACATACATGCCAAGTATCTTTGGATGCAATTGAGTTACTTTTTCAAAGTATTTGTACTCTACTCGAGATAGTTCGCACTAAAAGTAACTTGAATACTACTATAAATATAGTCAGAGTGCAGGCGAGCTGGTGTAAGTTGAACATGATTGTAAACCTGAAACTGGGGCATAAAGAGAACACAACAGTTATGTTGTGTTCTCTTTTATGCCCCAGTCTCAGGTTTACAATCATGTTCAACTATAAATATGTTTTCGCATGGGTGTTTAGTATCTTATCTTAACCCCTTAGCCGTTTTTTTGTGTAAATGTTTGCATTTTGACAGCTTTTTTGAAGTTCTATTTCACGTGCGGCGTGGGCCGCACGTGTCTCCACCATTGGTCGCCATTTTTTAAAACGTGTACAGTAAAAGAAACAAGCAAAAAAAACAAACAAACAACACGTGCTACCATCTCGGCAGCGCCGCAAACCATGCTCTGAACAAGCCTGGGTCGTCCAAAACAACCAAGATGGCGAGCGAGGGTGCGCGGACGAGCTACACTCGTCCTAAACGGTATGGGGACAGCTCTAGGTGGACAAGCTAGGTTCGTCCAAAACGGTTAAGGGGGTTAAATACCTTTGTTGGGTATTTGGCACAACACTGCATCACCAGAGCGCGCGTGTCGAGCTTCACCGCATTGCACCGGAGTGCTAGGAGAAGCGGCTGACATGGGGGTGCGCCTGGGTTGGCTCGGAAATTATGCTCAGTGCTAAAATGTCCAAAATGTCCGCCTCAAAATAGAAAAAAAAAGCTCTGCCGAGAAAGAGAAAGAAACGAGGGTCAATATATGAAGAAATACGGTGGTGAAGGTAGTCCCGTTCTGCTGTCAATCGAAAGAGCAGCAAACTTCTGCTCTAGTTTGGTTCCAACGTCGCTTAAAAATGTTAGAATTCAAACGTAAGTGTAGGCTTTGTATTTGGCGTTGGTTGTTTTTACTGTTTATGATATTAAAGTCCTGAGTTTGGTAGGTTCTTGAAACCTGGGGTATGCATTTTTGTTGATGGACATTTTAGCTGACTATGCCGGTTTTTCGTGGAATATTTCAGAAAGCATATTTACGGGCTAAATAAACCACAGAGTGTAAAAGTAAAAGGTGAGGGCGGCTTTTATTCCGATTGAAGTGTCGCGCTATGATTCATTTTCAACCATTCTTAAGACCCCTTGTAAATGGAGCCTACACCGACCTTTGCCAGAAGACCGACTCCTAGTACGACGCGTCAGGAGACGGCCCAACTCGATCAGGCGCCGGTCAATTACTGCGTCGCGTGCATTCACGCGGGGCCGTGACTGACCGGCGCTTGATCGTGCTCGGCTGTCACACTAGTTACGACCAGTCGGTCGTTCGATCGTGCATGGGTTTGGCCTGACCGAAATCCCAGTGGTTATCGCCTGTTTCTTTGGCACGACAAAACCCTGCGAGGACGCCATTTCGCGGTCATCGAGTATGCTGGAAACAGCTGTCCAGGCGTGGGTACACCTAAACATTGTAACACCCATAATCGTGTAAAAGGGTGTAAGAAGGGTGCAAGTTAGGAAAAACCTTTACACCTTTTTACACGATTTCTGAATATCAGTGGGTGTAAAAAGGGTGTGCTGACGACTTACACCCTTACACGCCCTTTTTACGCCACACTTGTAGCGATGGTGTCTGAAATCGTGTAAATAGGGTGTATGGGCGAATTTTACGCCCTTCATTCACACGGTGTGAAAGGGGCGTAATGTTGATGCTGTCGAATTCAGCCATGATTTCATAGCCGTTCATGTTTATTGCTTTGGTGAAACTGTTGCTGATGTACGGCGGTACAAACATCGAGTAAAATTAATCGCCACATGAAGTCGCGTATGATTAGGAAGTGCTAGAGAATAGTTTTTGCAACTCCGATCGAACTCTCCGTCCGACACGAGCCGAAAATTACGTGTCACGCGTGCATCAGTTTTATCAGTTCAACTTCGATTTAAAGAAAACATCTCCGCTCGCAAAAGGTGAACGAAGACGTGTAAATATACAGCCCATGCAGCACACCGTATTGCGCCGATATTGGATCTAATCGGAAAGATTGTGCCCATATAATTTTGTTCCAGCCAATATTTAACGAATGGGATGGGTCGCGCCGACGCCATCCTGACATACCGTACGCGACGCCGTTTTTGCTTGAGTGTCAAGAGTGTCCTGCGTGAATCGGCTATGCCGGCGAGGTATTTCTATTTTTTGACCGCTTAAAATACGAAGTTGAAAAACAAAAGAAAAACAAAACAAGATTAAACAAGACGGAATCTGCTTACTTTTAACCCGAGAAAGACCTCCCGCGATGAAGCTTTGAACAAACTGTGACGCCCTCATTTCGGGTAGTACAAACTCACCTGACTGGGCCTCGCACTACTTATAGCACCTTTACTGAGATTTTATCGTTCTGTGTAGTTCTGAAGAAACAATGCCGCAAGACAATCGAAAGTGCCGGATTCGTGACACCCCCGTTAGGGTACGCGATTCTCATTTATGCGTTTTGACACCAAAATGTCCAACACTCCGACGCTTTTTTTTTTTGTTTTTCTTCGGAATGCTTGAAACCGCGTCTCTTGTTTCGTGCTCTCAGCGGCGGCCGCGAGACTTCCGTTGAATGTGATCGACCGCCTTCATCCTCGGCCATGGGCTTACCAACGGGGGGGGGGGGGCGAGCGAGGGGCGCTGCCCTTCCCCATCCACAGTTCTCCAGGGTGGGGGGGGGGGGGGGGCAAGGCATGTGTTGCAGTGCTTAAAGTCTCCCGTAAATTGAGGGGGGTCCCTACAAGAAGGTGTGTGGTGTCCGACGAGAAGGTGTCCGACGAGATGTAGCAGGTCCACATAAAATAAACCCCCCTGCTGACTCTGCCCATGCTGTACCTGCAACCCTCAAATTGCTAATCCCCAAATGTTACATCCCTGAAAACAAGCTATTTTATTGCAAGATATGATTTTATTTCACTAATGCTGAGGCTGTGGAGGAGGGTCTCAGACCATCCATTGAAATCAGTGGGGGTCTGAGACCCCTGAGACCCCCAGACTTTAAGCCCTGTGTTTGGTTCCCCCTAAGACAGCCGCCACTGGGTAGGGCAAACACTGGCCGGCGGCGCCAAGGGATACCAAGGGCACGGCCCCTCGGCCCCTGGGGGGGGGGGGGGTCGGTGCCTGGTTTTGTTTTCCCCTCAAAAACAAGATGGTACGCCACTGTCCTCGGCATTGTGTTTGCGTTGTTTTGTGCTACCCGAATTGGATTATGCATCTATCACGACAGAGAGCTGCTCATCGGCGACCGCGAGACCTCCGTTGAATGTGAGCGACCGCCTTCATCCTCGACATTGTGTTTGCGAATTGTTCTGTGCTGCCCGAATAGGATTATGCATCTATCACGGATTACATGAGATCGCTCTCTTATTTGTAAGTACTCTGCAAGCATGCTTCTGATAGTAGTCCATTTTACTGTTTACAAACATGAACTGCCGCCTGCGTCCCAAGCAACTCCCGGTCGTTCCGTCTTTGCAAGCCTGCCAAGTTTTGCTTACGTCACCAGTGCTAGAAAGCATAAATGCTGCACGAAAAGTAAAGTTGGAGATTTAACTAGGGCCTTTGGTTGTGCAATTTAAAAGGGGTTCGTGAAACAATATCAGGTTGGAATGTTCATGACCTTACAGTGGCGTGCTGGTCCTAGTCTGGCCCAAGTATATTTCACACGGACCGCCACCGACTCAGAAGTGTCTTGGTCGTGGTGAAATTTCGAGGATAAAGGGAACTATTTCTTTCAGTCTCGCTATCGCCAAGCTTGATGACGTGCGCGTGAACGCAGTTTTGCCCTTTGTCAAGCCTGTAAATGCACGCACTTGCCCGCACAAGCAGAGACATGGCTGCGGCCAGATACCTGCTTGCCATCGTCTAGAGAGAATTTAGTAGAACCTAGTAGAATATTGATCGAAAAATAAAAAGTGAACCAGGCATGTTTCGACTCATTTGCAGTCATTTCTTCGTGCAATCTTTTGTGTTATTACACCCTATCTTGTGGGTGTTCGTCATTGCGCCTTCTTTACATCCCTTTCTGGCGGTGGTACACCCAATTTAGAGGGCGTAGTGCGCAGTCATAACACCCTAATAAAAGGGTGTACTGTGGTGTCACACCTTAATTTAAGGGTGTTCGGAATAACGCCTTCCTTTAGGGGTGTTTAGGAATAACGCCCTTCTCTTAGGGCGTTTTGCTACACCAAACAGGCTGTTAGCTATAGGACAACCCATTTACGTCCTGAAGGGTGTAATGATGTTTAGTGTGTACCCCCAAAAAGTAGTACCAGCTCGGCATGGAGAGGATACCACACAGGTGGTGCAAGGGAATTCAGAAGCAAGGGGCTTCTGACGAGAAGGTGAACATATGTTAACCTCATATGTTAATCTGCAGCAAAAAAAAAGATCAAGTAAAAAGGGGATTGAGTATACCACCAGCTCTTCACAACGGTCAGATTGAAATGTTTCACGGCACATCCTTTGTGGGCTTTAGTGTTTTTAACTCTTCTGCAAAGTTGTCTTAGGCGCAACATGCACAGATAACAACTCAAGCGTTGAAGCTTGATGCTATTTCATTCAGTCTGGGTGAAGAGTTGCGCACATATAGAATGGTGATAACATGTGAAGCTGTACTTTGGGGAGCACGGGGTCTTTTGGGATCTAAAATTAGCTGAACAAGGATGGTACTCAGTAGATTTTGTGGATATGAAGCAATTAGAGAAGGCGTTCTTGTTGTTTTGCAATACTTCAGTTAACTAAGTGACAACGAGATTCTAGCGCGAGAAGAGGAAAGGAGGGACCGGATAAGTTCATGTTTGAACAGTGTGAAATGAAAACTGCAAAATGGAAGATTTTGTTTGTTTGTTTTGTGGGGAGGGTGGGTGGGGAGGGCGGGTGAGATCGTTGTTGGAGTGCCCAATAAATTTCGGAGGAAAGAAGACGGAGACGAAAATCAAGATACTAAAGACCGTGCGACTGAAGTGTCTTCTTTTGTAAAATTCAGGCCTGAAGACGAAGAAGTAAAGGCGTTAACTACCGAATAGGAAGAAACGGAGATTGGGTGAATGATAAATAATCATCCACGTAACGGAAAATGTGACAGATGTGTGTCAACTCTTCAAGGCGTGCTTTTATCAAATGGTCAACATATAGGAGAAAGATTTCATTGAGGATCGGTGCAAGCAATTAAGAGTCTACTCTATACGAACACCTTTCTTTTTGCCTGAAAATTTCCCTTCTATGTTCGACTATACTTCGTCTCACCTTAGTACGGACTATTGTTAGCCGCGCGTGCTAAAAGCGCGAGCTAGATCGCTTTGAATGAAGCCGCGGCGGCTGCACGAGCGCTCGTGCAGCATGTGCTTTAGTCAAGGCAGTCAAGGCTGGCCGCTCGCGCTAGCATCAGCCTTCACGGTTAGTCCATGCTAGGGTGAGACGAAGTATAGTGTGAGACTGTAGATTGCAGATAGAGGCCAAAAGGTCTAGAAAACCCCGTTCATATACACCAGATAAGTTTTGAAAGTCGCGTGGACCATGTTTGTGAATGACACTCGATACAGAATCCATTAGAAAAGAGGGATCTAGTTACTGGTTTTAGTGGAGCTAGTTAGTACATACTGTCGACAATCGGGTCAGCTGAACATGAAAAGACGAGAACACGGAGAAACACAGTGGACAAACACACTGCTGACTAACAAATGACTTTTACTTCATCCTCTTCCCAGCCAAGGCACTTTGTTCTTCTTCCTACGGTACATTAAACGATTAAACAACCTTTGGCCTACCACTCAACGGTTTGTGACAAACCGCAAATATTGTCGTTCTTTTTCGTGAACCGTAATCAATGAGGTGCTCACGCAATCTTCTCCTGTTTCTTCAATGGCCAAGGGCTCCAGCACTTCACGTACGAAAAAGTTTTTGTTCTTATGAAGGACGGTGAGCTCTGCATCATATCTACAGGTCCGGCGATGAGCTGACAGATGTCCCGCTGATGTACCCTCACGGACGCTGCGTTCTCCTTTGCTATTTCGTTTGTACATCGGCCAGTTTGACCGATGTAATTCTTCCCTGCAAGAGAGAGAATATGATACATGACCCCTGTTTCACATGGGGCATTGTATGTTCTATGGGCTGTGTCACATATCCTCTGTTGGTCACGTCCTTTGTTGACCCTGCGGCATATGAAGTAGGCTTTGTTCGCTGCCGAACAAACGACCTGAATATCTTGCCTGCCTGCTATCGTTTTTAGCCTGTGGGTCACTCCATGGATGTAGGGCATAACTGCGATTTTGCATCGCGTTGGTGGATTCACCGCTTCCTCGCCGCTTGCTGCTTTATGCTTTAGTTTCTTAGAGATGTTCTCACACACCTCCCAGAAAAGCACTCGAGTAACGATAGTCGCGTAGTCGGGTGATCTGTTCTTTAAAACATGTCTCAACTTGATGATGGCAGGACTTGCTTAGCGCAGAGACCACAGCAGTACTGCCAACACTTCTTTTGGTAGTCTTCGAATGACCTGACTCGTAGGGAAGAAACCCCTTACATGATCGGGGTTCGTACCGCCAACAGACGTGATTTCCTTTGAACTCAAAAATGAGGTCCAGAAACTGGATTGACTTATCCAGTGGTAGTTCGTTGGTAAACCAAATTCCGAGCAACTTTCTTGGAAACATGTCAAAACCACCTCTTTACATCCGTTCCCCGGATCTTCTACCTCAGTGTCGCATAGCACCAAAAAGACATCGACATACCTAAAGATGGCCTTCACCCGCGCGTCATTCAGGTTCTCTTGGATGTTCCTGCCGGATGCTGCCAGGAACAGATCGCAAAGGGGCGACAACGCCGCTTTTTTGAACGAAGTGTTGCCCTTGATGGGCCACCACTGTCGCTGCCAGGTACACACTGGTTAGTTCAAGGAAGGTGTCCACGCTAATCCCAGCCGCGTTTTGGAATGTTTTCGTTCCTTGCTCTTCAATGAGCTGCTCGAAGAATCAGCAAAAGGTGTCTATGTGGTATTGAGTAATTACATATCCTGGATATCGACTGACAAGCCAGAGACGACACCAGATCCATGCTCCTGTATGGATCGAATTGGTAATATAACTCCTCAATATCTAAAGAAATTATAGTATAGACCTCGGAAGTAGAATAGAGGTCATGAAGACTGGAGACTAGTTCTGTTGAGTTGACAACTCATGAACGTTGGTTTGGACTAATAATCGAAGAGAAATATTTTTGTAGGAAACGGACAAAAGGCTTCCGCCAACATCCATTTTCTGAAATGATGCTTCTTAGGAGAACTCCTTCTTTTTAGGTTTTTGCCATAAAAATACACTTTTAGATACTGCTTGGAAGGAGCCCCAATGGCAGCTTTAAGATCCGGGAGGTTCAGGGAAATGCAAAACTATTTTGCCTTTGAGCGGAGAGAACCTGAAGCCTAGTCACAAGAGTATCAAAATTATTTTTAAAGCCTGGCTCACCTTTGGTCTATTATAGGAGCCTTCAGGTAAGATGACAAAAAAAACGGTTTTATCGAATTCAAGAAGTTTCAGGTACACTTTCTGGTTTCTGCAATTCTACTGTAGCCTGGATCCGAACATTGCCTGTATGGGGAGGAGGATGGAAGCATGCGGATCAGACTCCAGCATCAAGAAATGCTTGCAGGTCTTGCTCTAGAATGTGAGTCGCAACACAATGAACCGAAGTCAGTTGGCCGACCCTTGTAGTTGAAATGTCCGGAGAGAACTTGGGTCCCTTGGAAAGGAAATCTAAGGTGCCAGGACTGAGTTGATAGTCACATAGAAGATAGAACGACCGGAGGCTCAAATTTCGTTTGGAGGTTCCTCTATAGTTAAACAGTTGAGCTGATCCCACCGGTGACAACGTTCTTCCACGAAGATTCAAGAAAATTGGATGCAGCTCTTTGGAGGAACAACCGCAAAGGCATCCCCCTCCCCGGAGTGGTAGCCATGCTGGGTTTCCGTCGCCACAACTGGGCTTCAAGCTACAGAATTATACGGATCTCAAGGAGGGAGGTGTCCCAAGAGCTATGCCTAATGGGGACGATCCTGCCATAACAGATGCCTGTTCTCCTCCGTACAACGTATGGAACCCACCCGTCATTCCGGTTCCTCCGAAAGCTTCGTCCAATCTTCTTGAATCATCGCGGAAGAACCTTGTCACCGCGGTGTGATCAGCTCTCACCAGAGAAATCTTCAAACGAAATTTTAGCCTCCGGTCGTTCTATGTGACCATTAACTGAGAAGTAAAGGAAAGTCTAACAGAAACTGACGTGCACACTCCACGCCTACGCGGGAACCAGCGAAGAACTCCTGGAGGACCTGAAAAAGTAGTACCTCCAGCACGAAGCTAAGCTTCTCGTCAAAGATCGCACCTAAAAGTTTGTGTTCTTGCTGGCTATATACAGGGTGTTTCACGAAAGGTGGACAAATTCGATATTGCAAAAACTACGCGTCACAACAAAAAAGGCTTGTGTCGTTTTGGTCCTAGGTCAGGGGCCTATTTAGGAAAATTATTAAAGTCGGAGATAATTAGATTGTTAATTATTTTAGCGTAATTAACTTTTTTAATATTGTGTTTAAGGGCATAGTTTCAATTAGAAAATTGCTCAGCGTCATCGAAAACCACTAAAGCAACAAACTGCAGAACGATAGAAGGCACGCGAAGCATTTTACGGCTTACTGAAAAACCGTACAAATTCGACGGGTTTTTAAGTTTCGGTTTGTTATCGGAGCGCATCTCGGCCCCGGCAGCACCGCGCCCCGTGGAGAAATAGTGCATCCAACCTCTGCTGCGCTGTCATCGCGCGACGCAGCAGAGGCTGGTTGCTCTATCTCTCCACGGGGCGCGGTGCCGCCGAGGCCGAGATGCGCTCCGATAACAAACCGAAACTTAAAAACCCGTCGAATTTGTACGGTTTTTCAGAAAGCTGTAAAATGCTTCGCGTGCCTTTTATCGTTCTGCAATTTGTTGATTTAGGTGTTTTTTGATGATGCTCAGCAATTTTCTAATTGAAACTATGCCCGTAAACCCAATATTAAAAAAGTTAATTACGCAAAATAATTAACAATCTAATTATCTCCGACTTTAATAATTTTCCTAAATAGGCCCCTGGCCCAGGACCAAAAAGACACAAGCCTTTTTTGTTGCGACGCGTAGTTTTCGCAATATCGAATTTGTCCACCTTTCGTGAAACACCCTGTATATATCAATGCTATTAAATGCAAGGAAGGATCAAGAGACAATCCCCGGCGCAACGAAAAAGGAACGCTGTTTTTCCAAGAGAAAATGTGGTCATATTTATTTGCACACCTACACAACCTATTGATTGTAAGTTGTAACTGCCGTTCACAACTGGAGAGGTTACAGGAAGACACCAAAATCTACACATCATCCACTTGTGAAGTGTGCGATACTGATGATGGCATAACCTTTGCTAGACTGTTGTTATGTCTTGGAGGCGACGATCTTAAATGCGGAACCAAATGTAGGGGCTGTGGCTCGCTGCTAGCATGGCCCCGAGGAAACAGGCCTGGAGCGGGGCTACCGAAGTAGAACTTTTATGTACAGTGAATATACAGGTAGCATGGTTGACTGGTTAATCCGCAATAGGCAGTCAGCAACTTCGGGCTCTCTGAGCCCATGTCATATAACTCTCCGAGGGAACCCCTCAGGCGCTCGACTGCTGCTTCTCGGAGGAAGAAGGCGAGACCATGATGGAGACGACGCCGTGCAAGTCCAGTCATACCAAGAGCGGCGCCAAGAAGAGAAGTCAGCGGATTAGAAGTCCAGCCAGGATCCTGATGGCTCTGGTCGGCCCCCGTTTGGTTTCGAGAACAAGCCCAGGGGACCAGCGCAGGAGTCTGAACCAGCCACCAGGGACAGGGCTGTGATTGATATCTCATTCAACAAGAGAGATCAGTCCTGTCTGGTGTGTTTGCGGCATTCCGACTCCGACCCATTCCTGGAGCGGTGGCAATCCGTTCGTCGAACGACGTTTCATGGACAGATCGTTTCGTCGACACTGCGATGTTTCATCGACAGATCGTTTCGTGGAAACGAGCACCCGCTCGTTTCATCGACAGATATTGCGACGTTTCGTCGACAGCTCGCTCTGCCAGCTCCTGGCTCCTCCAGCTGCACCTCCTCGCGAGTCGCGACCTCTGCGCCTGCGCGGCGCGCGGCCTTGTGTTGGATGGATGGATGGATGCTGAGTAGATGAAAGATGGCCAACTGGACCAGTGCGCAGCCATCTTGCCTCACCGACTTAAACTATCGCAATTGTTTTCCTTTTTTTTTTTTTTGAGGGGGGGGGGCATTGATTGCATTGATTTTGGAACTTACGATTTGTAAGGTTTCGCTCGTGTCTTTGCCCGAACCTTTGGTGAAGCGTTGTCAAAGCCGGGAAGTTTTGTTCTCGACCACTGTCCTTTTTGAAATCAGATTCTTAAAACATTCAACAATATGCGGTGCTCTTGAGGGCTAAGCTTTCGGCAGCATACTTGATCGAGGTGTCTGTACGTCATCGAATGCAACCCTTCGCGTGCTGGCCGTCGGCACTCCAACTGTTTTGAAAAAGTGGCAGGGTCGTTTCCAAAGCAAGTGTATCTTTCCGCGCGTCGCGTCATTTGGTAGAATCCTCAAGAGCCACCTGAACATAGCATAGATAGTCCACACGTCAAAACACTGAAGCTCTTTAAAAAAAAATTGAAAGAAAAAACGAGGCCTGTTTGCGGTGCACACAGCTTTTCAACTGTGGAAAATGGCATAAAATCGGTTTTTAAGCTAAGTGGCATCTGGTCTTAGCCGATAGCAATAAACTTTGAAGGAGACTGAGCATTCGGCTACGCGTAGTCTACTTTTACGGTGATAAAACACGGTTGTTTTCTCCTCCAAACACCGGGTATTTAACGTACTGTACTTACCAGACCGCATACGATTTTTAGACTTCAGCATATTTAGCTTGTGGATATTAAATAACACAATAGTTCTGCATATTGTCTGTACTGAATTTTTGCATGCACATAAACCAGTATGTGACCAAAGACCATTACATTTTGAAGCCGCTCTTTTATGCAAAGAGCTGGGTCACGAACTTGCCCTAGGTATCTGTCTGCTGGCATCGATAAAGAAGAATTGAATGTCGCGTGTGAGGACCAGTCGGCCTCTGCCGACAGATCTCGTCTAGTGGTACTCCCACTAAAGCCCCTTCATATTTCAAAAGTAGCGCAAGGTGCCTCGATGCACGAGGCACGTGCAACGTGCAGCCCTTGGGAAGATCATGGCGGCACAGCACAGCACAGCACAGCACTGATATCAACTATGGTTTACGTTGTGTAATAAGACTAAACTTGGTGTAATGTTTTATTTATCTGTTAGCCAATTTTCGTGTTTTTTGTTTTGCATTTGCAATGTAGTATGTTTTTTTTTAGGTTTACTTGCGGGCAGCCTGCTCGCGGTAGTGCGAGTGTTATTGGTTTTCGTGCTTTTGTTATTTATTTTCATTTGGCATTGTTTACAGCTCCCTTATTATGTAATGTCCTTTTTAAACGGCCCTTAAGAATAAATGACGATGAAACGAGTGCGACTAAACAGTTGTTTCGCGTATAAGTTGCAGTAGCCAGTAAAACACTGCATCACTTTTCCTTTTGAATAATTGAGATATTAGGGTTGGAATGTTTCAATAAAAGGCTGCAAGCTTGTTTTGTTTAAAAATAACCAATATGAAGAAAACAAATCAGTATTTACGCCCTTTTCCGGAACCCACCATTGGATCGAAGTTTTGTTTTGCGCCTACGCAAATTTTTCTCCACCACTTTTCTTCTTCCAGTAACTTTCGGTTCCATAAACGGGCATCGGAACTTGCAAATATCCGAATAGGGCTCGCGCGAAGTCCTGTGCGCTCTTGCTTATTCCATGTGACACGGATGAGAGCGAGAGGATAGCGCAGTTGCTCACCTTGGAGAGCAACTGCACTAGGCATCGTCTTTGTCATCTGTTACAAGCGCTTGTACCTTAAGTTTCCGGCATTCTTTTCGGGACAGCAAAAAAAAGTTTGTCCACGAAACGTTTTACGGTGGTGCTGTCGGCGAAACGATTGTCGACGAAACGTCACAGTGTCGACGAAACGTGTGTCCATGAAACGTGTGTCCACGAAAAGTTGTCCACGAAACGTAATTCCACGAAACGAGTTTCGACGAACTGATAGGGACCCCTACGTTCTTGCTGCGCTTCGGTGGCTGATGCAAGGAGTCGACGCCCTTGCCGAAACCCAACACCGACAGACCCGCACATACACAGGCACGCACACGCACGCCGGTATTTCTCCTTGCGAAGGCTGGCGGTCTCAGATGGTCTCGTGGCCTCCGGAAGACCTTCTTTTTTGTGTTTGGAGCCTCCTCGAAGGCCACCACCGGCCCGATGACTCAATGGCCGGTCTCGGGAATCTGAACGTGCTGTCGTGCTGTCTAGCGTCGTTGGCGCGCCGGGGCCCAACGTAACAATAGGCTGTGCTGCCGTTGGCGACAGGTGAAAGCCAACTCCAGGACGGAGTCAAGGAAGCCAGTCGTAACACTGTTCATCTCAACAGCAAAGAGAGTAACGCTCAACACTTCTCCCTGTGGGACATCATTTTCTTGAGAGAAAACATCCAACAGTGGGGAGCCCAATCGGACTCGAAACGTTCTATCGCTCAAGGAGCTCTGTATACACTGAGGCATGTGGCCCCGCACATCAGGAGATGTACCAAGTCACGAAAAATTCCGTACCTCCACATGGTATAAAATGCTTTCAGTAAATAAAAGCACTGAGACACAATGGTGCGGTGTACAAATGCTTCACGTATAAAAGTTCCTAAGCGGACCAAATGATCTGCGCACATGGTCGCTCGTCCCTCCCAAAAGCGACACTGGTTTACGCCAAAAAATTCTGTCTCCATGAAATAGACAAGACGACGACTGACATGTGTCTCATATGTCTTCCATAAGACAACTCGTGAGTGTGATAAAACGATAACTCGTAGGAATGGAGGGTTCTTTCCCAGATTTAAAAGAAGGAATTATGTGGGCATGCTTCCAGCAACGAGAAAGACTTGCCATAGATGGCTAAAAAAGTTAGCAGACATTTTCCTCAACATCTCGTAGTGGAGCCTGCCTGGCCCTGGTGTAGAGTGCTTTTCTGCACGAAGAGCAATCTTGAGTTGACAAATTCCGAACGGTCTACAGTAAAAATAACAACCACACACCGAAATAGAGATGGGCTGCTTTTCAGCAGTCGACTGGAACTTGTTGAACTATGCACTAAAATTAGAGGAGCTACTAACAAGCTGGAAAACCGCCCCAAGAGCATTTGCATGGTCCTTAAGCAATACAGAGGGTAGAGAGAGAGAGAGGGGTCCGGAAAGGTTGATAATCTCCCCAAACTTGCCGCAGGCGGTCCCACACTTTTGCTGAGACAACACAATTTAGAGAAGATCATACATATTTTATCCGCGATGTCCACTTCGCATGTTTCCCTGTCCAATGTGGCTTGGCCCTTCACTTTTTTTTTTAAATTCATTCAGGTTCAAAGGAATGGTATAGCATCGAAACATACCCCATGCCTGGTTCTGTTTCCGTCGAGTAACTGTTCATTCCTCATTCCACAAGGGTTAGCATCTCCGGGGAGAAGGTCAGATGTTTGTAGGAATAGAAGACGCAGCAACATTTATTAATACGAAAACATTCACTGTTTCATGGAGCGAAGCCGGCGTTGTCTTTAGCAGCGAAAAACGGCACCTAAATTCCATACTGTAGCAGCGGAAAACGGCACCTAAATTCCGTCTGTAGCAGCGAACAACGGCACCTCAATTCCCATTGGCCGAGCGAAACAGCACCTGAAGTCCCATTGGCCAAAGGCACAGCAACGCAGATGCATCGTCACGGAAGCCGGCGGGGCGCTCAAAGTCAAAAGCGGACGCGCGTCAGAAATAAAACAGAAAGAAAAGCACAGCAAACGCAGATGCGTCGTCACGGAAGCCGTGGAGCCGGCGGGGTTCGCCGCGCCTGCGCAGTGGGGGAGCGTGATGTCACCATCGGAGCGCTGTGTCAAAAAGGAAGACGTGGCGCGCTGCTTGTAGGAATGCTTTCGCATTGCTACACGTAAGCACTGCTTAAGTGTCTTCGTGTTATTATTATTATTATTATTATTATTATTATTATTATTATTATTATTATTATTATTATTATTATTATCCTCATCATCATCCATCGTAAAAAACACGATGTTTGCTGCAAACACGATGGCAGAATTATCTCGAAGCATCTTTGCTTCATACATAGTATCGAAGACCGGTTATAACGAAGTCGGTTATAACGAAATAGCGGCTACAGCGAAGCGATCACGATTTCCCATTTCCGTTTGCACTTCGTTAACCGAAGTCGGTTATAACGAAATAGCGGATACGATATGGCGAAGTGATCCCGATTGCCGTTGACTTCGTTATAACCGGTCTGGGCAGTATATGTTTACTTCGGATATGTGTGCCGACCGTTTTTGCATGACCAATCTGACAGGGCCGTCGAACAAGGAGGAAACAAGCCTCAGACAGTGTCTGGGACTGTGTTACTAATAGGGAGCTTTTAGGGAACCGTTCTTGCACGTCCGACATGGTATACGATGGGCCTTCCGGTACGCACTGCGCATGTGCGGGTCTTTTGCGGTAGCACATGCGCAGTTCGTACCGGAGGGCCCATCGTACCGTATGCGGATGGGCAAAAATGGGTCCCTAAAACTGTCTAATGTAAGAGCAGTGCCCTTCGTGTTGCCCCGCGAAGCCAAGTACCCTTCGTGTTGCCCCGCAGAAACCAAACTTCTAACATATAAAACACTAATACGCCCTATCCTTGAGTACGGTTCAACAATATGGAATCCCTGGAAACAATGTGATATTAACAAAATCGAGTCAGTCCAAAGAAAGCAGTACGTTTTATTTTCCGTCGCTACGACAGAGATTTTTCCCCATCCTCTAACCTTTCTGCTCAGCCTTAAAGTCTTTTACGGTATGGTTTATTCGCCACGTCTCACCTCATTAGATGCATACTTAAGGGGTCCTGCAACAGCGTTTTGACTGATTTTTAATTTGCACCGAACCTAAAGCGCACTGAACGTAGTAACTTAATGAAACTTTTCTTTTCGCAAAATTCGCTTTATTTTAAAAGTTATAGGAAAATTAGAATTACAAAAACAAGCAAAAAATAACCGCTTTCATGACGTCGTAGGTCCTGGCTTGAGTGGCCGTGAACTAGAGGAGGTATAGTGAGCTCATCGAGCGCTCACGGCTGCCGCACTTCGTGTCGACGGCTCGAGAGGGCGCCACTAAACCGTGTGTTGGATAGGCTGTATGAAGCGGGCGGCCAGGGCGACTCGCATTGCATTTGCTGCGCGATTAAAGACTATTTCGGCATAACACTTCATTGGCCACAAACGACAGCAAACACGGGGTAAAGACCAGTACAGGACGGGAGCCACTTCGCGCTGCCATACCGCCAAATGGCCTTTGTACGCTCCGGGACCTTTCTACGCTCGCCGTTCATCGGCGCCTCATCCCACTAGCCCTTTCTAATATGCGCCGCTTTTTCCGCTGCTTGGTGGCGGGTATGTCGACGGGTCATTTCTTGTTTCCGTACTTTATAAACTGCATTTGTTTCTTTTCTGATCTAAAATACTGAACAAAAACTACTTTCATACATATTTGAAACGGTTCGCGACACTTATATTTTGTATCTCGACTAAAAAAAAAGCTTTTAGCGGCTCTGACCAGTAGTAAGCCCAGGACCTAAGACGTCACATTTTGCGCGCTTTCGGTACCGCGGGTCGCTCTCGTCGGTGGAGGAGGTTTCCGCGTCGTCCGGTTAAAATATGACGCACTGATATTTAGTGACTCTCTCCGTGCCCGCTGGCTTGCCCGAACCCCAAGGGACGTGGAAACCGCAAAAAAGGTAGACGCTTAAATATGATTGCAGGGCCCCTAGAGTCATCAACTAGGAGCCACCACGACCTAAACATTTCACCATTTTATGCACGCACTGACATGCTTAAATACAGTTTTTTCCCTAGATCAATTGAACATTGAAATCTGCTACCCGGTAACATCCGTTCATTACCGCCAGACGAATTTCTGTGTGCGGTTGACAGCGGTTGATTCTATTTTACGATGTTTTGTTTTTTCTGTCCTATTCAATATTGAATTCTGCGATCTGTGATTTCCCCCCCCCCTCCTGCAATAGCCCCCGACGGGGCTGCAGGTATGTAAAAAAATAAAAATATAAATAACAGTGGGACCGTGCGGCTTCAGGCGCCACAGTGCCAACGGGTGGTAGAAGTTAAAAACTGTAACTCTTTTAAAGAGTCGGTGACAAAACTTGTCACCTCCTCGAAGGACACACTACAAAAAAAAGAAAAAAGTAGACGGATCGAGTACATTATTTAAATCAAAAAGAGCCCAGTCGGTCTTCTTAAAACTCCAGTTTGGAAGGCGGTTCAAAAAAGAAGCAAGGAGTATAGCACTTTCTGAAATAATGGGGAAATTATCAGTCAAAGGGATTATCTAAAACCTTCCATGAAAAGCATGGAAGTAACGATGGTGAGGTTATGGAAAGGTCTATTGATGCGAAGGTGTTATGAACATCGCTAAAATACGTTGGCTCTTTTTTATTCAAGAGACAGAGCCCGAAAGATAACAAAAGCCGTTCTATAACTCCACCGAGGGAATCTTGACGAAAACTTTCCCACAAAATGCGGTGGTGGCAATTGAAATCACCTAAAATTTAAAAAGAAAAAGCCTTAGGCAGCTGATCTATCAGTTCTTGCAGTTCATGGAGCTGCACGAGAACGTTGTGTGGTAGGTAGAGTGATACGAGTGTGATGAGGCGGTCAAAGAGGACGCGAACTGCCACTGCCTCAAGCTGTCGTTTGTAAAAGAACTGGAGCACACATCACCCCACTTTGCACTACCACTGCGACGCCACCGGAAGGTTTAGAAGAAAGGCAGTCCTTCCAACTAAAAACCTGGTGACGGCGTAAGATCCGTGTGTGTGTGTGTGTGTGTGTGTGTGTGTGTGTGTGTGTGCGATGTGTGCGTAGTGTGATATGTGTGTGCGTGCGCGTGTCATTCAGATGGGTCTCCTGCAACAGAGTGCCACAGGACGAAGCTCATTAAGAAGAAAAAATGTATCGTCATCAATATTATGAAGATGGCCGCGATAGTTCCACTGCATGATACCTAAGTGTTTAATCGTAACAGTGCTGAAATTAAAATAAACTTGAAATTAAAAACTAAACAAATCGGTAAAACATGAAAGACATTTACAAAGCTCTGTAATGCGGAATTAGAACGCATCTCTTGAGTTATTTTGATCTTGCGATACACCATGCTAAGCAATTTGAGAAACAAGATATATATATATATATATATATATATATATATATATATATATATATATATATAGATATACATATATATATATGTGTTGTTTGCAGACCGGTGGCGTCGCTGCGTTTCGTTAGGAGCTATTGCCTTTTTCTTTCTTTACTTTTTCCATCAGATAAGTTCGTTCTTTGCAAATTTTACAAAAAGAAAAAAACAGAACTTATCCTGAGGGAATGATTATCTACGTTAATGCGAATAGCATCAAGCGGTGCGGAGTTATGCGCGTTCGTCAGCGGCCGGCACACTCTAGATACGCGCAACCCACTCTTGAGGCGATTCTAAATTTGCTGACACTTTCGCAGCCCTGCGCACGATCTCCGCAGGCCAGCACATGCGTTTGTGTCACTTAGGAAGGCGAGCAAAGCACGCGCCATACGCGCAAACGCTCAAGATGGTACCGACCAGACTTTCTGGCGTCTCAGCTAGTCTCAACCAACGGACTCAAAAGCGGCTCGCGTTCCGCAGGCGGCGACAGCCGCCGACACAAACACAGGCGGCGCGTAACAACAAGGAGCTGCAGTTCCGTCTGTCTGGTAAGCACGCCGGCTCTCGGCGTCGTCCTCGCTCGTTCGTTGGCGGCAGTTGGCGTCAGTGACCGCTTGCGCCATCTCTGCTCTCAGGAGCCGCGCACATGTAAACAGGCCGTGTTGAGCGCCATGATTGCTGCCTTCATAGGGCTGTGCTTACGCGTTGCTTGCTCTCAGCTCCACGGTAATCCCGCTCGCGTCTTCTGTAGTTATTCATCGCCCGTCTCGTAGGGCCAACGCGTAGCCAGATCGTAGCATAGGCAAAGAAACCGGATTTTCAGTCGATACGTAGCCGTATCTCTGCCGACAGAGATCACTTTCCTCACATACTGGTACTGCACCCTCCTCCTTTTCCGTGTCCTCTCTCCTCCTCCGTACCCTCTCCTCCGTCCTCCTCCTCTTCTGCCGTACCCTCCTCCTCCTCCATACCCTCCCCTTCCTCCTCCATACCCTCCTATCCTTCCACAGCCTCCCCGCTAAATTTAGCTGGAAAATTGACGCCACGTGACCTCAACACCAATTCAATTTCCCCGCTAAATTTAGCGGGGAAAATGACGTCACATGACTTCCTGTCACGTCACTTATAAACAAATTCAGTTTTCCAGCTAGATTTAGCGGGAAAATTGACGCCAAGTGACCTCAACACCAATTCAATTCTTCGCTAAATTTAGCGAGGAAATTGAATTGTGTGTAGGTCTGCGACAGCAATAATGCAACACTGCGCATTCAGTTTCCCCGCTAAATTTAGCGGTAAAACTGTCGTCACATAACCTCAGCACCAATTCAGTTTCCCCGCTAAATTTAGCGGGGAAACTGTAACATCCCATAATGCAACGCGCGCGGTTACGGCGACGGCGACGGCGCCGACGCCGCTCAACGCGAAAACGGGAGAGAGCTGCGCTCTAAAACAAATTGAGCGTTTTTCTTTTTCGCGCGATCATTCTGCTTCCCACTAGAGGTAGTAGGGGCAGCAAGAGAGGGCCCTGATCCCGAGAGGAGAGCCTCCTCATCGGATCTGAGCCAATCCTCATCCATGGGCTCTTCCGGCGACGCCGTCAGCTGGCCCGAAGGGCAGACTTGCACGTAATTCAACTACTCTACTCAAGCTACTGTAGTTGAACTACTTTCATGAGTAATTTAGTAACTTTAAATTACATTTTTATTTTGGTAGTTAGTTGTTTACCTTAAATACTTTTTTTTCGAGTAACTTCTATTCAAATTACAAATTACTTTCGAAATATATAGTGTTACGTTTTCTCATCAATAAACGTTTGCGCACAAGAAACAATAAGGTCTTGCAAAAAGAAGGCTATCTTTTCAGCGGCTCTGTGACCTTCACCCCCACGTTTCATGTCCAGTTTCAACGACAGTTGGAACTCGACAGGAAACGAAAAGATATGTCTCCAAGTGTTTGTTCTTCAAGTGGTGCTGAGTAACCGCGGGGAGGAGCTGGACGTCGCCAAATCTGACTGCACGGAGGAAACGGGCATCCAGGAAAGGAGCCCCAGTGCGTCACCTATAGTGGTCGCGAACTGGGAAATTAGCGTCGTAGGCCAGCATTTATTTGTGTACCTAAGCTATCGTAGACTTCGCGCATTTGACAAAAGGGCTTGTCTTCGCCCCCCCCCTCCCCGTAGGAACTCACGCCCATAACGCACATATATTCTCACCCAAACGAGGCACCACAATTTCAACACCCGCTCTGAAGTTGGCGTGCTCTTCGATTTCGCACTATGCAATAAACGTCATTTACAGTGTTTTGTGCAGTACTGGAAGAAATAAAAATATATACAAAGTAACTTCAAAAGTAACTAGCTACTGTTTAAGGCAGTTAGTAATTTACTCAACTACTTTTGCAATGGTGTAATCTCTACTCTAGTCAAGTTACTTTTAATACCGATACTCAGTAACTTAAGTACTTTTTTTTTTTTTCAGAAATTTGTACATGTTTTAGGTGCCAACGACCTCGACGGCTCAACGGGCTTCCTCGGGGCAGAGGTTCGGGGTGGCTGGCCCCGGCCCCGAGGATGCAAAGAGGCAGGGGGAGCAGTTGCGTCACAAGGGAGGGGGGGGGGGCGGACCGCATTGGGTGCAGCGCTCAGGGGGTGTCGCGGCGGGCTGCCGCCCCGGGTGCCGCTGACCTATAGTGACGCCACTGAGGAGGAGCCCTCCCCTGCTCTGGGGAGAATGCTGGTGGGCCAGTACCCTCCCTGGGCTTGGGACACGGTGCCGCTGGCACCGTTCCCGTGGGTTTGGGTGGGGACTTCGACGAGACCCGCAGATTGTCCGAAGACATCTGGGTTCCCGCCGATGCCACGACTGGCGGTGCAGGCCCCCTCTGCACGAACTCGGCAAACTTGCCTTTCAACAGAAAAGAAAAAACGTTTCTTTGCCTCACAGTTGGAGATAATAATAATAATAATAATAATAATAATAATAATAATAATAATAATAATAATAATATTAATAATAATAATGTTTTTTTATTCACTTTACAAATACATATAAATAATGCTAGCCTAACAAAAGCAGTATCCTGCTTGTGCGTACTCACTTACCTTCAATGTAATGATCTCCTTTTCTTGTTTCCACTGTGGACAGGCTCGAGAGGGCAGGGTGACGACCATCGCAATTTGCACATTTCGGTTCATCTTGGCACACATCTGCCACATGCTCTTTGCTGGAGAACTTGGCACGAGCTTCGACCCTCCGACAGCTTCGCGACCCACGGCCGAACCGTTGGCACTTAAAGCACCGCTGGGGGTTCGGCACATAGGGTCGAACGCGGCACTGGAAATAGCCAGCTTTCACAGTCGCAGGGAGAGCGGTACAATCAAAGGTCAAGATTGCATGCTTGGTCTTACGTTCTCTGTCATCACGGCGAATGGTGATGCGCCGTGCCGCCCCAACTCCCTGGCTGGAAAGGCCCTCCACCAGCTCAGCCTCAGTCAAATCGAGCAAGTCGTTCTCAGAAATGACTCCCTAGACGCTGTTTAGTTTGCGATGACACTAACTTTATAGTCAGACACTTAATCGAGCGCTAGAAGAGCATCACCTTGTTGCTTGGTATTTATCTCCACAAGATCACCAGACGCCATTTTTTTCGCACTAAACTTACACCCAACAATGCTTTCAAGTACCTTAGCAATTAGAAAAGGCCATAGTTTGCTAAGGGTCTCACAACTTTCAGAGTGTAATACTAGAAGCTTGGGGATTTTCTCAAAAAGAAGACATTTCACTACCGGTAGGTATTTCGGAGTGAACCCTTTTCAGAGCCGGATCAGAGACAGGTTCTTGTTTGGGACCCATAACAAATGGGAAGGAAATTCGGTACCCCGGTGGCGTGCACCACCTACCGCGACGCCCAACCAGTGGGTAGGTAATGTGTCATTGCAAGAGTAGCTTGTCTGACAGACTTACTCTACCAGTGATGCCTAGGCATGATACCCGAGTGTGGTTGCAAGGACAGGACCTGCTTACACCCAAGGTTGGCCTTTGCCGCCTAAGAAGGTAAAAAAGGAAGGAAAAGAGTGTAGAAGGAAGGAGAAAGAGGTGAAAGGAAAAATTAAAGAAGGAAGAAGAGGGTAGAAGAGGCGACTGACTGAATCATCCTGGCCAGGCCTTGCCGGGACACCCGTCTATGGGAAGCAGGGGCCGAAATGGTGTATTACCTCGCTCTTTGGGCCCCGAAGGATCCAAACGTACCCCGGGCTCAGCTCAACCACCAGGATCCCGTTTTCTCCGGGCACGGGTTAAGCCACGCACAGCCAGGCGTGGGTGGGTGAAACCCACGTGGCTCGGGATCCGTGGTGACACCACTCGCCAAGCACCTCACACAGCAGAACCCACACCCCTCATGACCAACCAAGAAGTGTTCTTGGGGAGTGTTCTTCCGCTGAGTCGGTAGTGTTGAACACTACAAACTTAGCGGAAGAACACTCCCCGCACCACACCAAAAACTCACGAAGAGTCAGGGAACCACATTCAGATTAATACAGACTAACACATTCCCCATTAAATTAGGATTCACCTGCTGTTCCGCAAACAATTCAACGCCCAATATCAATTCTGATATTAACCAGTCACTCTCAGACATGTTTTATGGGAGTGCGACAACAAACCAGAGAACCTTCTCATTTCCCTGAGCCGTGCGAGATGCTGCTGTCCAGCTCCCTACATCAAGATCAACTCCTGCTGGTCGAGAGGGTCGATCAAGCCAAGAGGGTACATGGCTACCTGAAATGAGGAACCACCCCACATTCTAAAATGCCCCAGAAATATGTTTTGTCCTCCTCTAATGGGCCGAAGTTTTCTCCAGATATTTCAACGACAAGTATCGATCAACTGACCTCACTTCATTGTGTTGCAACGCACAATCCAGAACAAGGTTGGCATGCATTTCTTGATGCTAGAGTCCGATTTGCCTTCTTCCATCCTTTTCTACATACAGGCAAAGTTCCGAGCCGGGCTACAGTACAAGAATTGCAAAACATTCACCTGAAATTACTGGAATCAGGTAAAATCAGTTTTTTTTTTTCATCTTGGATAAATGCTTTTATAAACAAAAGGCGAGCCAGGCTTTAAAAACTAATTGTGATATTCTTAATACTAGACCTTTAGGTTCTTTCCGCTCAAAGGCAAAACAACTTTGAGTCACCTTAAACCTCCCGGCCGTTAAAGCTGCTTTTGGGGCTCCTTCCAAGCAGTATCTAAATGTGTTTTTCTCGGCGAAAAACCATAAAGGAGTTCCACTAAGAAGCATTCTTTAAAGAAAAAGGATGTTGGCAGAAGTCTTCTGCTAGCTCCTACCCCTGGTTTCCAAACTCTCTAAACCAACCTTTCGGAGTTGTCAACTCTACAAAACTAGCCTATCGTCGCCATGACCTTCATTCTACTCCCGACGGGTATACTGTGATGTACAGGTTTATTTGGGATAATGCAATCAGGCACGTAGCCAGGATTTTGTTTCGGGGGGGGGGGGGGCGCCCATGACAAAATGCTGTATGAGGGGAGGGGGAGAGGAGGACCCAGCAAAATGGAAGATTTCGGGGTGGGGGGGGCCGGGCCCCATGCCCGCCCCCCCCCCTCGGCTACGTGCCTGAATGCAAGGATATATTTATTTAACTGTTTAGGTTACCTATACAATCCATTGCTGTTATGAGAAGCGTCTTTTCTGGTCTGTGACCGCGCCCAGTCTGTGGCTTCCAGGCGTCCCGCGCTTCTCCGTGGCGCTCGCTCGGCTCTCCGCTCCCGGTGTCTCCGGTTGCATCCGCCGTTGTTTTGGCTCACTAGGTCGTGCTCGCTATACACGGCGAACACGCAAGTAATACATGGTATATACCAGGGGTGGCCAGGCTCACCCGGCCTAAGAGCCGCAAACAAAACCACACAACTTCCAAGAGCCGCAAACTTTTGTCCAGAGCAATAAACGAAACTCGAACTAGTTTCAATCTATCCGAGCCAAAAGCAGTCCAACTGTACGTAACATAGCAGTAGCACAAGACTACCAAACCGCAACCCGTCTTTCAATTTAAAACGCGTTCCATTTCTCTTTTGGGGATGTGCGGGGGGGGGGGGGGGGGGGGGAGTAGGGGGGGGAGCCGCAGCTTGGCCGCTCCTGGTATATACTATGTTCTCTTTAGATATTGAGGAGTAGGAGTTATATTACCGATTCGATCCCCCTTTACTAAGTGATTCTGTATGAAGTGGAATTCACGAGCATGACCCATGCGACTTTCAGAATTCGGGTGGCGTACTTTGGCCCTCTATCTCCAATCTACACTAGTCGAACATGGACAGGTAATTCTCAGGTAAAATACAGGTGTTTGAAGAGGCTGTTGCCTTGCACCGATCCTCGGTGAAATCTTTCGCCTGTATGTTAACCGTGAGATGAAAGCACGCCTTGAAGAGTTTACACACATTTACCACGTTTTTCGTTATGTGAATTATTATTTAGTCATTCACCCAGTCTCCGTTTCTTATGATTTCATAGTTAACGCTTTTACCTCTTCGTCGTCAGGTCTGAATTTTACGAAAATTAGACACCTCGATCAGGTAACGGTTTCCAGTATCTTGATCTTCGTCTCCGACTTCTTCCCTCCGGCATTTGTTAGGCCTTAAGCGCCGTTCACACACTTGCAACCGAGTAAGACCGAGAGAGACAAGACCGCTTTTTAAGCCTCTTGCGACGCCGGAGGACCGGATGCGCTGCTGAGGAGCAGGTCCTCCGCCGTCGAATGAGGCTTAAAAACCGGTCTTGTCCCTCTCCGTCCTACTCGGTTCCAAGTGTGTGAACGGCGGTTTGCAACAACGATCCCAAAAACCAGTTCTCACATTTTGCATGTTCCGATTCAAAACAGTTATCCGGTCCCTCCTTTCCCCTTCTGGCGAAAAATCTTGTTGTCACTTAGTTGGCTTAAGTTTTGCAAAAGAACAAGAACGCCTTCTCAAAGCTGGATATCCGCAAGATCTACTGAGTACCATTCTTGTTCAGCTAATTTTAGCTCCTTAAAGACCCCGTGCTCCCCGAAGGAAAGCTTCACATGTTATCATCATTCCATATGTGCACAACTCACAGACCGAAGGGAATAGCAGCACGCTTCAACACTTCAGTTGTTTTCTCGTGCAACTTGCGTATAAAACAACTTTGCGGAAGAGTTAACAACAATCAAGCCCACAAAGGATGTGCCGTCAAACATTCCAGTCCGACCGTTTCCTCTGAAAAGCGGGTGGTCTACTCAGTTATCCAAGCACAAGTGACCAAAAACGCGTCACCTTGCTTCGAATAACTGCTAGTCCGATGCGTAATCGCATAGAAAACAAACAAACAATTATTTGCCGTTCTGCAGCCGCGTGTGGCAGTTACGGGACTGTGACAGCGTCTCCGGGCAACACACGGAGGTCAACAAAACCTGTCCCCTTCCCTGCTACACTCGCCGTCAGCCCTGTGGCGAACCGTTTTTTGTGTTGATCGCTCGCCACGACCTTCGACGATGCTAATCCTTTAAAAGTCGGCAATCGCGGATGAAGCGGCTGGGGTCTCTGAAGAGAGAACCCAAGGGAAAGCACGTAATACCCCAGAGTACGTCACTTGAAAGGCGACGTGGAGAGTTGAGAGACACTTTGGCCTTCGATTCGTTTTCTTGTTTTTAAAATAAAAACTACCACTTGAAAGAAAATACGGTTTGTCTGTTCTTCGTTCCACAGGTAACATAGATTGATTTCCGGAGTTAACTGGCCAAGTCCGAAAATCGTTGCACCGCCCCTTTAAGAGAGCACATCCTCGGGGTTTCTCGTGCTTCAAGCGAATCATTTCATCAATTGTGGTGCATGAACGCCTTTGCACGAATGGTGAAACCAGTTTCCTGCACACAAGCATAACTGGGAAGCACAAGTGCAAGCTCGGCCGAGAGGTTATTGAAACCTACAGGATAGCTGGTGATAAAAACAACATCGCTGCACCTTCTCTTGGGTCGTCAAAGGTTGAGCTCAGCTACCTAAAGCCAGAGCTGAATTAGTCAATGGGCTCAACTACCTGGAGCCAGAACTGAAGTAGTCAATGTGCTCAACTACCTGGAGCCAGAACTAAATAAGTTAATGGTTTTTCATTTTTCTTTTTTGTTCTCTCCTTTTTTTTCTTTTTCTTGCTCTCGTTCTTTTTCTAATTCCTTTATTTCGGGGTTTTATTCTTATGTAGGATGTTTCTTTTTATGCATCTTCAGTTTAAGAAGTTGGGAGGGAGAGTGTACTACGTATTGAAGGAGAAATAAGTAAATGTGTTGCTAGATGAAATAACTGTGCTTTCTTCTTTTTTTTTACAGCAGAGCTATTAAGGGCTAGTTTCCCCAGTACAGTGTCCGTCAGGAAACAAATGATGACACGAAACTCTGGACAACTACAGCGATCTATGAGCGACGGCGGCAACCAGACAACCGGCTTACAGGATGTCTGGTTGCCGCCGTCGTTCATAGATGGCGCAACTTTTCCAGCCTTTCCACTCTGGCTTGCCGACTTGCGGCCGGCCATTACTGGAAAGGCTGAAAGTGGAAAGGCTGGAAGTTTTTATTCTTCTTTGATTCTTGTATTTTCACCAACCTTCTCTTCGTTTTTTGTCAAATGAAGCATAATCGACGGAAACCTGAAACGAAGAGTAGAGCGGAAACGTCGTCTTCAACTTCGTGCAACATATAAATTTGCTTCTCCAGAAGGGTTCAACAAGAGCGTTAATTTAGGCCACAGTAGTGTTCGGGTGAAGTCGGGACACAAAGAATGTTTTCCAAGCAGGGGAACGGGACACAGAGGTCACCTTGGAGGCTTTTGCAGTTCGCACTGACGGCTTTTCTGACGACGGCGGGGACCATTTGCATGGTGAAGCCATTGCTTCCTGTCAAGTTGTCGGCCCGTTGTCGTTTGTTTGTAGCGGCCGAATCGGGACCCTCCATATGTGCTGCCCGTTGGAGCCATTATTGGCAGGCTAAGCCATCGCATGCTGCTGTGCCTTGCAAAGCACGGTGTGCTGCATCGTGGGTACCCGCTGTTGACGGCTTCTGTTGACCAGTGGATAATGACGAGGTTACGGTTGCGTAGTTCCGGTGCTGCATTGAAGCGTGCGACATACGTTCAAGAAAATGTTTTCGAAGATTTGATAATTCAGGAGCAAGGTGTTGTTGTCCGACCGTAAACATGTCACCTCGGTCGTGAGTACGTCCAACTTTACCACAATCTTCTCGAAAACATTTGCATCGTGGGTACCCGCTGTTGACGGCTTCTGTTGACCAGTTGATAATGACGAGGTTACGGATGCGTAGTTTCTGTGCTGCATTGAAGCGTGCGGCATACGTTCAAGAAAATGCTTTCGAAGATTTGATAATTCAGGAGAAAGGCGTTGTTGTCCGACTGTAAACACGTCACCTCGGTCGTGAGAACGTCCAACTCTACCACAATCTTCTCGAAAACATTTGCCAGCACATGTGGGATGACCAGAGGCTCGCCGACAATGGTGTTTTCCGGAGATAAACCGGCTTCGCTCTCGCAATCAGAGCCATCTGGTACCGCTTGCGTGGCGTTATCTTTTGATGCGTTCCGGTTTCGTCAGGTGCTGGCACTCCAATCGTAAGCGCTGGGACCTGATGGCATGAACGCATTATATTCCTCAAGGTCCACGTCTATGCAGCCAAAGTGAAACATGCGCCTGCCGCCGCCGGAACAAGCTATAAATCGCTGCTTGCCGACTTTGGTGGCGGAGCACGTTTCGTACGCAGCCTTCTTTGGCGCCATCTTGTCAAAAGATGGCGCCAAAGGTGTTAGCTGTGCCGGGGCTTAAACTCTAATGATTGTACGAAAAACCCGTCGTGGACTGAGGGGCCCAGTTCTAGCTTCTATGAACATCTAGAACCGTTGGATGTCCGTTGCGCAGGCACATATCCAGGGGGGGGGGGGGCGCTGGAAATGGCGTGCGCCATAGTGATCTCATCTCGCCGATTCATTTTCGCTCGAAAAGTTGCTCTGCTCTTTTAACGTATTCACATAGCTTACACTTATCTGCTTACACTTATCTGTGTTCATTTGCCCTTTGTTTCGCTTTATTTTTTGCTTCCTAGCTTTTTTGCAATGTACAATTCCTCTACTGCTGCAAGCACGAACTATTCGTTGAAGGATGCATCTCGGCTCCACGAACTCTCGATCAGCAGGAGTAGTTGCCAAAGGTAAAGCTATATGAGCTTGGGATTAGAGCGTTCAAAGTGTTTGTTCAGAGTGTTGTAATAAACATCGTCAGGAAAGCAAGAACTGTCATATTAACTGATTGATTTTTTTAGAGACACGTTGAGCTTGGTTAATTCCTCAGTGAATTGTGCAACGAAAACGACAGTGCACTTGCTCTCTTGTTCCATTAAAAATGGCAGCACGTTGGCGGTGCGGTGTCATTTCAATTCTTGTTATCACATGACGTCAGGCTCCAAAGTAGTTATATGTATAAACAAAGCAAAACTAAACATGTCACTGGCAAAACTGTGAGTTACAAAGAGCACAGAGGTCTCTTCAAAATCGACTAACTGCCCCCCCCCCCCCCACGTCTTGCGTTGGCCCTCGACCTTTCCGGTATGGGCTACCTGGCCCCCAGACTCAAATGAGTCTGAGACCACTGTCCTAGACCTTTCTACGCTCGCCGCTCGTCGGCGCCTGATCCCACTGCCCCTTTCTATTATGCGCCGCCTTTTCCACCGCTTGGTGGCGAATATGTCGACGGGTCATTTCTTGTTTCCGTACTTTATAAACTGCATTTGTTTGTTTTTTTATCTAAAATAGTGAACAAAAACTACTTTCATGAATAATTGAAACGGATCGCGCCACTTATATTTTGTATTTCGACTAAAAAAAAGCTTTTAGCGGCTCTGACCTGTAGTAAGGCCAGGAGCAAAACGTCACGATGTCGTCACATATTGCGCGCTTTCGGCACCGCGGGTCGCCCCGTAGGTGGAGGAGGTTTCCGCGTCGCCCGGTTAAAATATGACGCACTGATATTTAGTTACTCTTTCCGTGCCCGCTGGCTTGCCCGAACCCCAAGAGACGTGGGAACCGCAAAAAGGTAGACGCTTAAATATGATTGCAGGGCCCCATTAACTTCGTCTGCAGTGTAGACATTTGCGAAGTGGATATCTTCAAGATGGACGGTTGGAACTTGGAGATGAAAGCGGCAGGAAGGTCTTTCAGTTGTCCGAATAGCGCCGCATAATCGGTATGCTGGAAGCAACGGCACTTTGCATTCCAGGCTAGAAAACAAGAAAATGTGATTAAATATGGTCATATTGAGCCCTTGTAATTTGTTTATATTTGATGCCTGCTCCGTCTTATTTAGAACCCAATTTCCAAATAATTAACTGGTCTTTGCCGTTGCGGCGCTGCTGCCAGATTATTTGGTACCATGGTTTATAATCGCGATATTTCTATAGAAAGTTTTTACGATTATGCTTACAGAAGAGTCGTGCGAGAGGTATACTTCTTAAATAGATGGTTCACGGTCAACTTGATTGTGCTATGTTATGTTCCGTGCATTTCCACGCACCAATCAGTGTTAGTAGACAGGCCTGTCCATTTTATCCTTTTCATCAGGAGATGCTATGTCCCATTACCCGCATGCAACTTACCTTTAATGACATGTCCACCAACTCTGAATATTTTTCTTAATTACGAAACATTTTAAGTGTGAAGTTGAGTCCCTCTTGTACGCGTAGCTACCACATCGTTTTTAACCTTTTCTATAAGATTGTGTTCATGGATGTATGCATGTTGTTATGAATGCATTGTTATGAATTATACTTAAGTGCCTCATACAAAGCCTTCGGTCGTTGTGAGGTGCGAAGAACCAAATAAATAACTAAATAAATGGTGATAGTGACACATGACGCATGAAGCCTAAGACAACTATCGACCACTGGGAGAATAAGCAAACGACCCCTCCTTGCCCACCATATTAAAGCTGAAGTGCGAAAGCGCATTCGCTGGGTTGACTGAGTTGGTGGTTAGGCAATCGGGAGATGCGCTGTTACTCCCAGGAAATGAAGCCGACAATGCGACGAGGCTCCTCAGTGCCTTTCATGCTATCTGTTTGCACACGCCGCTCACGCGATCTGATCATAATCGGGATCGTGACTAAAGCAGGTTGACACCCTTCTATATTTTTAATAAACTCAAACATCATCTCGTATGCCCTTTCTTCAAGGACCATGATAACTAACACCAATAAATACTAACATTATACGTTATATTTATTAATCAGGCGCACTACCGGAAGCATATTCGTTTATCAATAAACCATTCGAGCATTTTCGATTAGCCGAGATTATCATCATGTTAATGTTGAAACATTAACAGTGATGATGGAAGAGGCGTCAGCGCCGCATTGAACGATTTACTGAACTCTAAAAAACAGCAGTTTTTGATCTCCCACCAGGTGGTGCAACGAAGCCGCAAAACAGATTTTCTAGAATTTTACATTACCAAAGGTTTATTTAGAGTAAAAAAATGGGCGCCAATTACAAGAGAACAATAGAGAGTACTATATGTCTATTTATTACAAACCGCTTCACTGTATGTCATTAATTTTATATGTTGTTAAGGCAGGCGCGTCAGAAGCAGTAAAGTGATAGGTAGAGGCCTGCGCGAATAACAGTCTGATCATCCGCAGACTTCGTATCCGCATCCGAACCGCATCCGCAATGTTCTTAAATAATTTTATCCGCATCCGAACCGCATCCGCAAAAGTCGGAACCGCATCCGACCCTCAATCCGTGCATTCATTTTACATAATAAAATCAAGCATGAACTTAAAAATAAAAATAAAACAAAAGTGAGGCATCTGGATGGTATCCTATATATAAGCCGTCTGCTTGCTTTGTGCAAATCACTCTGCGTGTCAGAATACGGTGAAAGTCATTTTTTCATCTTCTAATACGCGATCATCCTTCCAGAGACACTTCGCATCGCTCGAAAGATGATCGTAATTATGAGGTGTCTTGAGAGACCGTGACAGTGAATACTCTGTCCAGAAGATGGTTTGAAAAATGGTTTGGAAAAATGGTTTGAAGAAATATATCTTTCAACATTTGCAGAAACCACCATTCAAGGACAGTAGAAACTTGTAGGAGGACCTTCTTTTCCTTTTACGTTGCAACATGGAGAAGCTCGGCTCGTGTTGTCCAATCTCTCCATTCTGGGTGACACAGACGCGCTTCATGGACCAATTTGAGGCACACCCTCACAGCAAAACAGGGTTCACTTGCGGGCAGATGCCTTTTGTCAAGCATGGCAGGCAGTCGTTGGCCTTTGTACCCATGTGGGTCGCTGGGAGCGATAACGTTCTTGCTTTGCGGACTCCGAAACGCTAGCTGCGAAAAGATGAAGAGTTCGACGTAGGGGGAGCTGCATAAAGTAACATAAAGGGAGCATCATAAACACGTACTACCATTTGCATTTGTAACGAACCGTATACTCCTCACCAGGACCAACATTTAAGTTGGTCCTGCTCCTCACCTACCCCAGTTCGGGAAAAATGTATTTCTGTTTGTACCTGTAACTGTATACCGGGACAGTATAAGGGCTTGCGACGTTAATCATTTTACGGGTTGACATGGCAGCGGAGTTTTAAGCCGCTTACGACCGCCATTACTGCTCCGCAGCGCGTTCGTAAGAGGCTTAAAAAGCGGTTCCGTCGGACTCGGTCGTGGTCGGTTGCAAGTATCAACCAGCCTTTAGGAAAACACCGTTACATATGAGACAAATGTATCTCTGTACCTGTATTTTGGCCTTAAAATACATGTAACCGAGTGTTTGTATTTTCGAATACTTGACGGAGTATCTCTACCCAGTCATGTACCCTCCGAAATATTTGATGTCCCTTTCCTCGGAGGCTTCGTCATCGTTCGTAAAGACGGTGCCTTTCCGAAGCGCGTAACAGGGGCAGGGCAGCCATTCCTAGCACTAGCAGACGACGTCAGAGCTCGGTACCCTGACCAACTTGCTCGCTCTGGTTAGAGGATACAACGCGCAAACACAAAGGCGTCCACCTTTGTCTCTACCCACTGTGTCTTCTAATGAGACCTCGATGCCGTGACGTCACTGTACCTGGGCCTAAAGAGCAAACAAACTTGCTCACCGTATAGGACCTTGCAGCTCGAATAAGATGGAGCGAATGCTTGCACGCTTTTTTAAATGAAATTCTGCTCACATCGACTAGAAATTCAGTCTGGCCTGTCGAATACTGTATACCAATTTGGGATATCTACTGATTAGCGGCTGATAGAAGAGTAATCTTTAATCAAATCTTACCATCCAGACTGTTAAATGATCCCAAATAAGTTTGAAATGTAAAAAAGTCATAAGTATGTTATGTCCCCTCGAACTTCAGATGGGCCAGCAACTCCCGGTGATGAATGCGCTAGTATTCTTAACACCGTTGATCATGTTGAAAATTACCCGAGACCTTTTTTTCTTCTTATCCTGATTTTTCAAATTTTCAGTATTTATTTCCCCGATGGACCAAAGTTTTATTGACACGGTCGGTATGAAAAGGAGTGGAATAAACTTAGGATTCCTTCATCCCCTGGTGTTGGCAACATACACTTGAGGTTTTCTCATGAATACTAAAGTGTATAGCTCTATAATCCTGATTAAACTGTTGCAGCAAACCCTTCATACAGGTTGTGTGCCGGAGGATTGGAGGGTCGGGAGGGTGATTCCTTCGCACATATCAGGTGACAAGCAAAGTTCCAATGACTTTCGACCCGCGTCACCTCCCAGTACTCCATGTAAAATATTTGAACATGTCATTAAGTCTAATCCTGCATGCTTCTTAACGCCCAATTATTTTTTTTAAATTCCGCCCAGCATGAGTTTTGCAGGTCATTTTCAGACCAGACTCGGCTTTTGTTTCACACATGATCTACAATCGGTTCTTGACAGTGGGTCTCTGACAACATGATCTACAATCGGTTCTTGAAACTCTGACAAACTGCATATTCCTCAATTTTCCAAAGCAATATTCAACAAAGCATTCCACAAACTTTTTTTTTAAATTGCGCAACCTTAATTAGATGTTAATGATCTTGTATGCTTGCACTTTTTTTTTTTCTCTCAATAACCAGACTAAATTTGTAACAGTGTGCCCCAATGTTGCACCATGGAGCCCTCGTTTTTTTCCATCTGTATAAACGACCTGCCAGTTAACACATGTTCATATGTTATTCTTTTTTTTTTTGCCCATGACTGTATGATCTGATCTTTCGCGAAATAAAGTGGTTTAACGTATCTTTTCTAGTCTGATATTCACCATGTTTTCGAGCGGTTGTAATTTGTGGAACATGAGGTACCGATAAGTGGAAATGTATGCGTGTGTTTCGTCTTGGCACTGTGTACGTCCTTAGTCCCTCTTAAACAATATCTTTTGAACCTGTTTTATCATATACGAATCTGGGTGTGCAGCTGTCATCTAACCTGGGAGCTTCACGTCGATTATATCGTAAATAACTCTAACATATGCTCGGTTATCTTCGAAGAAATTCTCATCTCCCTCCCAGCTCATTAAAATTACTTCTTTTCAAAACACTAGTTCGTACTAAATTGGAATATGCAGCTTCCGCTCGGAGTCCTGGTCAAGAATCAGCGATCTCAGAATTAGAAACCGTAAAAAACCGCGCATCTTGTTTCATACTTTCCATCTTGCTCGAGTAACTGCGATGAAATCAACATTTCGATCACTACCACTTCTTTTACAACGTCGTTTTGACTGTAACTTGTTTCAAAATTAGATATCATAACCATTCGACTCTTCGAGAAAAGCTAACAACACCTTCTTACATTTCAGCACGCATCCATCACCGTCATAAAGTTGAGATCCCATCATGTCAAAAGAAAACAACTTATTCGAAAGTTTTTCATAGCTTGTGAACAATGTGGAATATCACCTTGCCCGACCTACCGCTGTAATCACTGATAAAGTCAATTTTCCCACTGCCTCGACTAACCTTTCTGTTGGTTCTTTTTTTTTGTACAGAGTTCTAACTACACTTCACAATATTTCTATTTTAAGCCCTCCTGTTTTTTTTTACTGCTTTTTTGTTCTATATGTGGAACCCACTGCACGTAAGATGGAAAAGAGGCCGTAGGCTCGCAGCTTGTTTCTTAGGGAAAGACAAAGATCAAGGAAGAACAAAATTCGTAAACAAAGAGATTGAAGGACAATCTTCGTAATTGGATAAACGCAACAAAGAAAATAAACATTTGCAATGGAAGGTTTTTGGTTGGCTTCCACTTCTATTCACTCGCACAACGTGTGTTTCACTCGTCCATTTTCTTTATTTCTTCGACGGCTTTCAGGAGCCGAGTCACACTGAGCCAACACTCAACGAACTTGGCTGGCGGACAACCTCGACATCTCGACCATGACGGTAAATCCCAAGACTGCGGTAAAAAAAAAAAGAGTAAAAAACACTGCCTCAGTCTCAGGGTTTGCCATCACATTCGATACATGTACCAGCTACAGGGTGTATTCACTGGCGGCCATATCTGTGTGCGCTAATGCTGAGCACGTGCTGATGGCGGGCTTCCACAGTTATTTTGCAACGTGCACCCCGCACCATCAAGATTGCCGGTCTTGGCAGCCTATTAATGCGAGCTCGTATTGAGCATGCGCTCTAAACAGTGACCTCAAATATGGCGGCCAGTGAATACCCCCTATAGCCTGCGCTTTACACACTTACTTTTTTTTGGACATCTCGCTGAGGCACGCGACTCGCATTTGCTGGTCGCCGATTAGCGGGGACAGAGTAGTCGAAGCGGTTGCCAACAGTATGCGCGCGTTCGCCAACAAAAAAGTTGGTCGAGTGTTGGCCGACGTGGAGAGCGCGACTCCGACAGCTGGCCACTCCAGTTCGCTCCCAAAACACGCAGGGACACAGGTCGTCTCGCCGTCACAGTCTTTTGTTCGGGAATCCTCGAAAAATAAATACAACAATCCTCCAAGTGCACCAGGGGAGACAGTAAGAACGCCAAAGAGAAAAACAAAACTGTAAAAACACAGCAGTGCTACGTACAGCTCTTTCTATATACACGGGAAGAACGGAGCGACAGACCGCCGTCACACACACACGGGTTCCAACCGACTTTCACCGACCTAGTTTTTTTCTCCCTTCGGAGATATAAAAACACAACAAAAAACATAAACACACAAAGAAATCGCCGACTAAGAAACCGTTCAAAAAATATTTTCAGTAAAGCCCCAGGCAAGTTGTAAATATCCGCGGAGGAACTCACAAAAGTGAGGTGCTTTCGAAAACTTTGCAAAGACGTCGACAAGGTCGTCGACTTCTAGCAGCCAGATATAAGGTGCGTCGCCGGCTCGTCTACTTATTTTAGCGACTTTGTCGCTCACTAACGGCTCATTTGGGCGGTTGCATGCGTTCAGTAAGGTCCACGAGAGCTAGGAAGAGACAGGCGACGTGCTCGGCCAAACGCCTAGACTGCTCGTCGTTCGGATTCCAGCCCGATCGCCGGCAGGATCAACTGCGTGACAGGGAGCGGCATCATACCCCGAGGATTTCGCTCGCGTCAGCTCGACGACATAAAACGACGACGGAAAATCGGGATCCCGGCCTAGACAAAAACTGGCAGGGTTAGGGAGCCAAGACACCACGAAGATTCGAATCGGGTGTGGACGCGTTTATCGCCCAACCCGTGTCAGCTGTACCGGGGTCAGCTGCCGTTGGGTCAGGTGTCTAGATTTCAGAGTGTTTCCAAATGCTCCATCGAGGCCACGTGGTTCATTTTTGGGCCGTGTCTGCAAAACAAGCTGCAAAAAGGTACAAAAAAAAAAAAAGCTTCGATTGTTTGCGTCTTTGTTTTTTTCCTTGTCACGAGACAATATAACCCATGCGCACTTGTCCACTTACGAAGCGTCCCCCGTTAAACACTTTTCATGGTTTGAGTTCCTGCCTCTCTCGAGTCTAGGCTCCCAACAGATGCTGCTTTTGAACGACGTGTGAGCGAGACCAGAACTCCGTGGCGTCGACTTTGAAGCTCGCGTCGTCACGTATTTCTGTTTCGGAGCGACATCAGCTGCCTTTGCTTTCGTTCGTTACCCCGGAAGCGGGTCCTGGCGGCGACTGCTTCCCGACGGAGTTGGACTTAAGCTGTTCCCTAATTCCTCAACAGGGGTACGGTGACTAGGGAGCCTAATTCCTGGCACTCTAACGGTGACAGCGTAGCTGCTGCTGGGACATAATGTCGCCCATTTCCAAAGGAATACGCTCCGCAGCGAACCCTGTTTCTGTTCTTCGCTGCACGGGAGCACGAGGACTTAACGTGCCGGCGGAAGGGACGTGCAACCGTGCCCTCGGCCAAGGTGCGCGCCAACAAACATTGCGGTGGCGTTATGCCAGTCCGGAAGTTCGCCGATCATGTCGGTGCACTCGTTGAGGGGCACGTTCGAATGCGCAGCTAACCACAAGTCCGCAGGACTGTACAATTCCAGATGCGAGAATTTGCTCAACGCCCACTCCTCGGTGTTGCTCTCTAGATCCAACTCCATAGTCCTAGTCGTTGGCTTCGTGTATACGGCCACCTTGCCACAGCTGGGTGTTTTCAGATCGGACGGCCATTTTTAATTTTGACGAAAAAAAAAAAGAAATATATATTTTGTTGATTCAACGCCTATCAAAACAAAATCGACCTTTGTTTTACGATAAAAAGAAAGATATATTTAGAAGCACACTCTTAATCCGAAGCGCTTTCTACGGATTGCACAAAGTAGTGATTTCAGGCACATCCCCTGAAACCAAGCTCAGGCTCTACAGGTCTAAAAATATTTACTGACAGAATACGTATAGGAAGGATTGATCCGAAGTATTTACTACCGATTATTGACGTCATTAGACCGCAATAAAGAAGAAAAAAAAACGCAAAAATTTGCACATTGCAAAATAATATACTTTTTTTGCATTTATAAATGCGACGATTTTTAAACCTTGTCCGCGTGTTGGCCTGTAGTTTGTTAATCTTGGCGCTAAATATTGTTGTCCAGGTAGCGGGACAAAGTAACGAGAAACGCTCAAATGGTGCCCCCCCCTTTCCCCTTCCCTTTTCCTGATTACACTACTGTACGTCACATAGTTTTGCGAGGGAGAGATTGAAAGAAAATGCTCGCTTTTATACTTGAAATTACACCGCAAGATAGAAGTTTCTTGGTCAGTGGCGTTGCGTGCGAGCATACTTGGGTCCCTTAGTGACAACAGGTTGGAAGAGTTAAAAAAAAAAAAATCATCAACGCTGGTCTTTTTTTTAATTGATTTTGAAAATAGTTCGTATTTAGTAAAAGTTCCCGATTTGAGCATTTCTCGTAAAAGTGGCCCGCTAACCAGGACAATAACATTTAGCGCAAAGATTGACAAAATACAGGGCAACACGCGGGCAAAGTTCGAAAGTCGTAAAATTTATAATGTAAAAAAAAAAAAAAAGTTAAGCAATATCGCGCAATGTGAAACGTTTGCGATTTTTCTTCGCTAATTAACGACATTGTTACTCGGTAGTAAATACTTGGGGTCAGACTTTTCCTACGCGTATTTTGTCGGTAAATATTTTTACACCCGTGGACGCAGCGGATGTTTAGGGAGAGGTGCCCGAAATGGCAACATTGCGCAATCCGCAGAAAGCGCTTCCGACTAAAAAACGTGCTTCTAATTTATTTATTATCATTATTATTTTTTTTTTTGCAAAACAAAAGTTGTTTTTGTTTTTAGGGGCATTGAGTCAACAAAATATGTTTCTTTTTTTCCTCGTCCAAATTAAAAATGGTCACCGGACATGGTCGGCCAAACTTAGCTGAAAACACTTGCCCTTCGAGGGGAATAGATAGCTGCTTGTCGCGTGTTCGTGGGATCTGCCGCAGGGTGGCTGAGGTTGCCCACAGATACCTTGCAGCTGGCCAGCCACCAGTGACAATATCGATTAAGAAGAGAGGCTGCCCGACTCCTGGAAAGCTCAATACCCCTGGTACCGCCTCTCTCAATTATCTAAAGCTGCACGCTAAAAGAGAAAACAAAACAAAACAAAAAATATTTGTTGCCGCAATTTGGAATAAAGGGTTTCGCACGAACTTGTCAAAACGCATGTCGTCTTATTACTAATAGGCTGTTGCAGGTTAAGAATGGCGAGATAATCTCGTCCCACAAAGCGCCTCGCTCTTTCCACTTTAGCACAGTGAACAATGAAGGGGAGGGGGAAAGGAGGAAACCACCAATCGCGTTGAGCACAGACCTTCGCGGGAGGGGTTGGTCAGGTTATGCGGAAAGCAAGCTCGTCCGCTCCTTCGCAGGGAGGGTGTAGCTGTGACGCCAGAACGCCGAGCTCTGATTGGCTCTGATTGCAACGATAGTGGGTCAAGGCAGCTAGCATTGAGGTCTACCCCCTATCCTTCTAGTCAAAGCCAATCAGAGCTCGCCGTTCTGACGTCACCGCTGCTACCCCTGCGCAGGCAGCAGACGAAACTTGCGCTCCACATTCTAAATCTGCAACAGACACGCGCAATTCCTGTGGTGCCTGAACTATCGCCACCGCAACACGTTCCAACGCACCGAAACAAAAATGCTCAAAATGAAAACAACCAACAAAAAATATCTAGGGTCGGTGAAAGTCGGTCGATTGACCCATATTTTCGAACGGAACCTGAGGGCACAGGAAAACAGTTCATTGAAATATTTTACCTACAAACGAACAAATAAGAACACGTCACACGCTAGTTTAATGACAACGAGGAAGCGCTGCCGCGAATCTGCCGGGCAGTTTGTTAAATACATTTGTACACGTCAGAGTGGTACGAGTGTGCGCTCGCCTACGCCACAAGCACAGAGGGGAGTGGAAAAATAGATCGAGGAGGGGGAAAGACGTCCCGTTAAATGCGACAGTTCACCCGTCCGACGTCAGGAGGAACAAATGCGGGACGTCTGAGGGACAGGGCCAGTAAGACCTAAACGCCAAGGCCTCGTCTTCCACGTGGTATTGGAAGATCGAGCCACCGACGGACTTGGAACGACCGCAGAGACACTCAGAGCTCGGGAAACCTGTAAGCGCAAACATAGGCGAGCACTAAGGATGGGACGCGGAGACAAGAGCTTGTCTCCGCGTCCCATCCTTCCTGTCGGCCTTTCTTTGCGCTTGCGAGTCTCTGAGCATCGTGCAACAACTAGCTGAACAACGGGCCCTAGGCTATCTCGTACGTGGGACGCTCCTTTTGCCCACCGCTACGGCTACTCCAGGTAAGAAAGACCCTTAGCACTTTGTGCCAGCGCAGGAGTTTTGCCGGAAGGTTGTCCATCGGAGACTTTCTCAAGATTTTGCGGGCCGTGCGCTTTGGCATTTTCACGTTTTGGTGGTCAGATTTGAACCTGGCTGCGGTCACGGGCGCTGCCCGTGGTCTGGAAGTTTTGCTAAGCAGCTGCACGCGAAGGACGAAGGCAACGAGCAACCCATTAAGCCACGCATCTGAGCAACTACACTTGGGCCACCTTGGGACTGAAAATCATCCTTGTGAGCCGTCAGCTGAAAATGGCCTCTTTTCCGTTCCCCGGAAATGCTCTATTTAGCTGTCCTCGACAGATCAACACCATATCGCCCCAGCTTCCCGACACTGTTTCTAAAAGCTCAGGAAGCGGCATTTTGGAATGGTAACCATCGCCAATTGGACTAGGCAACAAAATGGCGGCTCGCACGAAAGAGTTGGCGAATGGGCGTGTGTACGATACCATGGTGCCTGGAGCGCCATAATGATACTGAAAGCGTAGCTCACTGCGTGGCTCAGCCGATTCAAGCAGGTGGGGCTGCTGTAGGGAACTGGCGGAAGGCCGTTCGAAAGCCGTCGGGGCCCGACTGGGGCAAGAGGAGAGGCGCCGAGCAGACGAGAAGCTGCCGACGCTCAGCCGAGTGCTGCGCGTGGAGGAAGCGTTCGGGGGGAACGCTTCAACGTGACGGTCGTGAACGACGTCGGCGGGACACCCGACGGATTTGGGCCAGAGAGCCGATGCGGCGGAGTCGGAGGGGTGCGCCGGGGAGCAATGGCCGCCTCTGATGTAGCGAATTGCGCGGGCGGAGAGTGGGCACTGACTCTGTGAAGCGTCTTTTGTTTTCTCCCTCGCGGTTCGGTTTTAAGGATTTGCCGGGGAATGTGATGCGCTCTAAAAAAATGTCCGCGTGGCGCAGCGACGGGAAGGCGCCGCCAACAGGATTGTGCCGTCAGCGACGGGCGCGGTGAACGAGAGAGCGAGCATTGATGGCCGGACTGGAGAGGTGCTGACACAGGTGGGGACAGCCCCGGCTGCCAGGAGCCGAAAGCGAGATAGAAGGGCCGAGATAGCAGAAAGACGGCAAGCGCAGAAAGATGGCGACGGGACGTGGGCCGCGCGGCCGTAGGCGGCGGCGGGCGCGCCGAGCAGGGTCCTCCCTGCCGCCTCACCGTCCGTGGTCGAGCAGACGCGCCGAGCCGGCGTCGCAGCGGCAGCCCCTGCGCGAGCAGGCGGCGTATCCGAGTTCGCAGACGCGCACGCAGCCGCGCAGCGGCCAGTACAGACACAGGCAGGGCAGCACGACGCTGAGCAGGCCGAGGCAGGACCAGCGCACGCAGCGGCGGTGCGGCGCGCACGAGCACGGCTTGTCGGCGCAGGACACGTCCGTGTCCAGGTCGTAGTCCTTGGCCCAGTGGTAGAAGAGGCCCTTGACGCAGCACACGCACGAGCAGTAGTCGACCAGGGCCCCCGCCGAGCAGTGCACCTTGTCCGAGCAGACCCAGCGCGACGGCAGCGGCCGGGGCCCCTGGCAAGCGTCGCAGCGGCAGCGGCCGCAGCGGCGGCAGATGATGGAGTCCTCGTGCGCCGCCGCCTTGCGCTCTTTGGGCTGCGACGTGACGGCATCGGCACCCGGCCGCAGTGGCGTCTCCACGTACTCGTTGAGGCGACGGGCGACCCCCGGCCGCGGCTGGCCCAGCGTTATGACCTCGCGCGAACTGCCGCCATTTTCGGCCATGTCACTGAAGCGGCCGCTCGACGGGTCGACGCGGGTCCGCGCTACGCCCGAACACCATGGGACGGCGGCGCGCCGGCGCTCGGCGACCGCTGACGTCGACGTCCGCCCTCACGGCCGGCCGCTGGCTCGCCGCGCCGTCCGCTCGGGCGAGCGGCTCCTCTGCCGGGGCCCTCCTCGGGCCACCGGCCACATCGCACACGCACACACACGAGACACCGGGCTTGCGGGAACAGGGCCGCAGGGGCCGGGACTCCTCGGCTAGGCCTAACGGCGGTCCCTCCGCCAGCGAGCGTCCAAGAATGGCTTCTCGGCGGGGCCTGCCGCGGCGCTGCGGTAGCCGCGGGACGCGAGGGCCCGCCAATCGCAGCGCGCCTCGCGCCGTGACGTCGCGTGTGACGCACTGTTTTTTCAATGGGGTCCCTTCGCCCCGGCGCTGGCCGTCGGCAAGAAGGCGTTTTTCTTCAATGAAAAGCGGGCACGCACGCGCCGTGCGCGCCGCCCGAGCAGTCGTTCCCCCGCAGTTTCCGCCGATGCTCGACGGTCGCCAGGCGAGGTGCCCGCTTCCGGTGCGCCGTACATGGCCCGAGAGGCACGTAGCGCACGTAGGCGCGCAACTGGAGCGCTGCTTGGGCGGCGCGCCGCTACCTCGGGGAGGGCGGAAGTGCCAAGGACGTCCGTTGGCCGCCTCCATCGCCCTGCCGCTTGGCTGACGCTTGGGCCGACAGCGGACCAGCGGCCGACAGCGACCACCCCGAGTGCCGCCGACCCTGATCTGGGGCGCACCAAGTGAGTCATTGGGGAGACGACGAGCCTTCCGTGCCTCGGAGGGCCGCGCGTCTCAAAATTTCTAAATAAACAACGTAAACAGTGCGCGACCACCGACTCTCGGGGTCTCGCAGCGTGTTTATGAGCAGTCCCGAACAAGCGCCACTCCAACATTGTCTGAGCGCGTCATGTGCAACGTTATCCAGCGCGCCCGTTTAATGACTGTCTTTTATAATAGTTGTCGGAGTTCGTCATTACATCCCGTCTGTTCGGAGGCCCACCGGAGCGCAAAACAGCCAGCTCCTAGCTAGGGCGTTTTCCGTTCCATCGATGATCCGGTGCCAAGTCGAGGGGGGGCCTTGGGGACGCGTCGCTGACCGAGGCTGCCACGAGCGCGTTTCGGAGTAGAAAATACTCGCGACGTTTTCCCGGGCGCACTTCGTGGGCGGAAGAAAGCCCGCCGGCAGAGAGGGGAACCTGTTCATTGACGCGGAGGTAATTCGGGGCTCGGGAGAGCGAGGCCAGCGAGGCACCGAAGGAGCCCGAAGAAAGGGCGGGCTATCTTCGCCGGAAGCGGGCGAGCAGGGGACCACAAACAAATGGAGCGACTCGCCAGAGCAGGGCCGCTCGGACCGCGCCCAAGCGCGCAAGCTTCCGCAGCCAATCGGGAGCAGCTCACGCGTGCCCTCACGCGCCCTAGCGACGCCGAGGCGCGCTCGATCGCGTTATCACGTGATATTTCTCCGCCGTGCGATTGGCTGGATAGGTCCTTCGGGGTTCGTCCCGGTCCGTTCGGGAAGCAACGTCGGGCGGGGCGGACGTTCCCTTCTGCCAAAATGCAGAGAAAGAGGGAGGCCCTCGAACGCAAAAACGAAGCAGCAAAAGGCGAAACACGACGGGGAGGGAGGGCGAGGCGTCGCTTCCGCCGCGGTTTTTTCAATGGCGCTGTTTTAAAAACGCGACGCATGGGGGCGCCGAGAAAGAAAGGAAACGGAAGTTGGGCGCCATCTGTTTTTTGTTGTTGTTGTTTTTTTCTCCCCCACTCACGTCGTCCTTCTGCTACTTGCGCTGTCGTCTGCTTCTGCTTGTTTCGGGGATGGGGGCTTCTTGAACACTTCGTTCGCCCACTTAGCTGACAGCGCGGTGGAGGCTACGTGACCGCTGTACCAATCGCACGTCGATCCTTTGGCACGTGGTCGCGCTCCTGCCCGCAGAGCCACCTGCTTAGAGCGGTGTCAGGTGGTGAAAAGGAAGACGGCTGATTGGTCCGTCGACTGCGTTGCTTCCACCGTACTGTCAGCTTCTGGGCGAACGCGAAGTTCTTTTTGCTCCCACCGAGGGCTGCCTCCATTTCGACGGGAGGCGAAGGGGAGGGCGCCCCGCAGGCACAGCTGTTCCTCGGCCCGTGGAAGAAGACGCCCGACGTTGCCTGCCGGCACCGCTGGCCACTCGAGGGGAACCCCTTCTACGTAGCACGCTGGTTGCTGGACTTCCGGCCGACTGGGACCGGACCGCGAATGGCCAATGCCGCAGCCGGCACTCCAGAGGAACTCGGTTTGGCGGAAAGAGCTTAGATCCAGAACCACTGAGTGGAGAGGGGCGCTCCATCGCAGACACTGGTGCGGTGCGGGTCGTATGTGCGCATGCGTACACATTTACTCACGAGCAAATCAATAGCCAAGTATGTTGGTGGCTTCAGAAAGCAACATTCTGTTTGTATGTAAAGCCAGGCAACTAACCAAAATGTGTATGCGTCTAAAAGAAAAAAAAGGCAAGAACGAGAAGAATTGCATTTTAGCCATAAAATGAAGATATCGCAATCGTAAGAGTAGAAGCACCTCACCAGTAAAAAGAAAAAAAAAACAATTGCAGAAAATGTTTTTAGTTAATATCGGAGAAATATATGTTGTCAAATCTTCAGTCAGTAATTAAATATATTTTTATTGTCATCAATAAATTTGTCTGTGAGAAGTTCACACAACCGCTCGAGACCGACACGAAAGGACGATATACTCGAAAACGCCAGCTGTTGAGTCTGCGGAATCGTGTTTTTCTGGTCGCTGATTGGCAGTGTGAAAAACCGGGTCGCGGGTATGCCAAGAAGGACTCCGAGCGCTCGTAATAGATCTAGGGCAAATACACGAAATGTATAGAAAGAGAGATGATAAATGGTATTCTTCTAAATTATCCCATACAGAACGCCTTAGTGCATAAAGAAATGCAATGCCTTACTGCGCTCGACATCTTGAAGATGTCGGGCGCAGTCTGAACCGCTACCACAAAATTATCTGGAAGTTTGCGATATTGCACACTCGTAACAATGCACATAAAATCTCACCGCGGGATTGTTCTGATGGAAAAAACAAAGCATCTTTCGTCCGCACCAGAGCTGGCAGATTATTTCGCAGACAATTTTAGTCGGTGCCAGACCGTTGGTCAGCCAATTATTCAGCCTATTGTCCTAGAAGTAAACTGCCAGGATGTTTTATCGGGTTTTAGAGTAGATATGGATTAACTTGAGGAAGTTATCAGAAACCTTAAGGCGAACTCTAATGGGGTAGATTGTATTCCGAGCTTGGTAACCAAAGGTTGTGGTAACTTCTTCGCACTGATTTTGAGACAGTAATTATCGGCGTGTTTCTTTACTGTGCAGCTTTTCTAAGGTGTTTGAGAGATTATTCTAAACGTATTACTTATTACTTTTTTTAATTAACGGCTTCGCAGCACGGTTTTATTACGAGACTGTCGGTTGAAACCACCTTGTGCAATGTTTTACACTTCGCTGCGCCAATTGTTATGAACAGGGGACAGGTATATAGATGCTATATATTTTGATTTGTCTAAAGCATTCGACAAAGTTGATCATGAGCTATCGCTCCACAAATTATTGTTATACGGTTGTGTTCTGAACAACTACTCTGGTTTCTAAGTTTTGTGTCTTGTCGTACGAATCATGTTAGAATTTTTAGTGTTCATTCTAAACGATTTTGCTCAACTTCAGGTGTCCCCAGGGGTGAATTCTTGGGCCTCTTCTGTTCCTGATATTTGTAACCGATATAGCCTCGTGTGTCAATAGAGATGAGCTCTTACTGTTGAACACACTGCCATTATCTTTGGAGAATAATTTGCTACTAAATCCTATCAAATTAAGGTTCCCTTTTTGAGCAGACGATACGCTGTTATGCATTTTACTTACTCTTCGGGGGAACTCCTCTCGAACGCGGGACTGCAATGAAAGATCTCGGCGTGTGCTTTGATAGAGCGTTGTCATTCAATGCTCATGTTTCTTTCATTGTTGGCCGTGTGATGAAAACACTTGGTATTATATCTCGTATAACTCAAAAGTTCGGACACCATGCTTATATATGATTCGTTTGTTTTGTGCTTTAGTTCGTTCACGGCTTGAATTTGCCTCTGTGGTTTGGAATTCTCTAACGCGTACACAATCTCTAAGGATTGAATCGGTGTAAAAAATAATGATAAGCATTTTATATGACAGATACTTTCAGAATCGCTTTTATTATGATTATTAATTTCTTCTTAATAGTGCTTTACTTGGGCCTTTGTCAAATAAAAAATTCAAGCGTAACTTGATTTTTTTTTTTACAGGGTGGTAAATGGTTGGACTGATGCTAACCTAGTTCTGAGTTAGTCGATTTTCATGTTCCTTGCCGCGTTACCACAAATTTTCCTGTCTTTTACGTTCAATCCATGTCTAAACTCCCACCACTGTCCCGTATGCAAATTTAATTTATTAGAATCGTATCCTCTAGCTTGGACATCTTCACGGATCCCTCACTTTTTCCCCGGGTCTTGGAGAGTCTAGACGAAAGTTGAAACTGTAATAAATTTTGTGTGAACTGTGCCAACTACTTGTAGCCATGTTATTTTGTACATTTGATGCTGTGCGTGTGTTGTGTTTCTTATTATTACCTAGTTGTGTGGGCCAATATGAAGACACGCCTGGTTGTTTTTGAGCATATGAAATATCTAAATAGAGATGCAGCGATAGTCTTCTTAATTACACAAAAATAGCGCGAAGAACAGCCAATATATTTTTAAATTAAATCACATTTGGACATCGGCTGGCACAAGTTCGAAACTTCGCAAAATAGTCTCGGGAGGCTAATACTATATTCGGTTTTACGTGCACTTGTTTTTAGCCCCCCCCCCCCCCTTTACAACTCTGTGCCTTATCAGTCATGCGCGCTCTAAGATTTTAATAGGCTGCCGAATATCATCGCGATACTGCACAACTTTACAATTTGGACATCCACTTTTGCTGGTGTTGAGAACGTCACATTTCATTAGAGAACTGAACTGTTGAACATGGTTAAGCACGTGACATCATCGCAATATATGCTATACTCCGTTTCACCTTATGTTGTACCGCAGACAAAGCTAGAAGCGCGAGCTCATAGCGTTGGAAGCTACTCTTAACGCACGAGAGCTTGTGCCGCCGAGATGTGCCCTAGAGCAAGGAGCTCGCGCTTGTAGCCTTTACTGCGGTACATCATAAGGTAAAACCAAGTATAATGGTTATTGCGATTTTTTCTTGTTCAAAAAATTATATTTGGTGGTTCAAAATGCACGCTGCTGAAGGTTCGCAAGTCGAGAGACACAGATTATTTTTGCTTGGTGAAGCGTTGTGAGGAACGGTGCGAGCGTCTGGCACCACAAAAAATGCGCTAGCAGTGTTCTTGCGAACAAAGTAGTTTCCGGTACCACGTTTTCTAGTCTGTGCTGAAGATGCGGAGCAGGGGAACCTTTAGAACACAGTATAATTTTAAGATGCTCGGATAATCTGCAGATGCTCGGATAATCTAGGCCATGAGAACGCTCGTTGGCCCCTATCCCCTGGTGGCCAGGGACCCATTCCAGGAGGTACCGTAGGTCGGGGTAAGCATGCATGCGTTTCAAAGAACCTCTAAAAAAAAAAATTTTTTTTTTAAACAGTTTAATTGGGTCACGCGTGTCAAAAAAATAAAGTTTCGCGAAAAAAAAAACGTTTTTTTTTTAGAGCAAGATTGACGGCGAGAGATTTATTTGAAATTCTGCGCGCAAATTCCATGACGTCACGGATTGGTGATTCGCTATTTCGACCTCAACGAGATGGTCATTCGCTCACCCCAACGTGAAGGCGAAGCCGATCCACCTCTCCGCCACGCGTCCGAAACGCCGAGAGAGAAAACAATTGGAAAGGAGGTGACTACTGATTAAATCGCGTCTCGCGCCGTCAATATTGCTCGAAAAAAAAATTTTTTTCAAGTAAAATTAATTTTTTTTTTTGCCACGCGTGTCCCAATTAGATTGATAATAGAAACATTTTTTGGGGGTATTTTTCAAGTGCGACGCGAAATGTGGTCAGGAGACTCTTGAGCGCAACGACTCGCAACGCTCACTGACTGTATGTGCGGATGGTGATAGTGTATGGGGTATGTGTGTGCAAGTAGATGGCGTCTGCGATGGCCTGAGCCTCTGCATCAGTGGCGGAGGGTACTGGGACGTAATGTTGGGAATCCGTTTCACCAGACACTATGCTGTACAATACAAAATTGTTCATAAATAGACGCATTCTACATTGGACCTCAGTAGGAACATCATTAATAAAAACAAGAAAGAAAAGTGGCCCCAGTACGGAACCTTGTGGCACTCCAGATGTAACAGAAACCAGGCCTGAGCATGTTCCATTTACCACAATTTTCTGTTTTCTTGACGTTAAGTAGTCTCTAATACGGTTAATCAAAGCAATATTATTATTTAAACCTTCACGTTTTCGTAGTAGTATGCAGTGAGATAGTGTCGAAAGCTTTTTTGAAATCTAAAAATATAAAGTCAATTTGGTCTTTTTGTTATGAAGTTCTTTCTTGATATCATAAGAAACTTTAATTAACTATGTTGTACATGAGAAACCTTTCCTAAAACCACGTGGATGATCGTTAAAACTCAAGTTAACTAGGGTGTTTCATTAGAGCTACGTGCAAGACGTGTTAAATTATTTTACAACAATCTAAGGTAGGTAAAATCGGCCTGTGGTTCGACACACTATATTTCTATCCACTTTTAAGAACCGGCACCACATTAGCAACCTTCCCATCATCGGGTAGTGTGCCCTTCTGAAGCGATTTAGCGTATGTTACGTGGAGGTACTTTGCCACTTCGCCAGAACAACGTTTCAACACTCTACACGAGATTTCGTCAGGACCTGACGCCTTCGAGTCTTCGATACGTCAAGCAACTTGGCAATACCACTAATAGAGAGGTCAACCTGCTTCATTGTAGCATGCTGATTGCTGACAATCTGTGGGGAGACAGGTTCATCAGGGAGAAATACTGACTTGAAAAAAATAGTTTGTACAGTAGCTTCATAAGATTCATTTGTCACTAATGTTCCTTCATGCGGCAATCTTAAAAGCCCTATTTTATCTTTAGTGCACCGTTTTATGTATCGCCAAAACTTAGTTTTGTTTTTACTTAGATAGTTCACAGTTAAAACCTCGGGGAAACGTTTTTTGACAATCATTTGATTTCAATTTCTACAGCAACGTTAAATCTTTTAACTGGCAAAAAAAAATATCTGCAGATTTATTTTTTGAATACCGCGCGTATGCACTCCATCGCTTATGAATCATGCGAATAAGATCGCCAGTGATTTATGGCTTTTCCCTTTTTCAGTTTGCGGCCATCTATACTCGGTACATGAGAGTCAGTGAGACCAAAAATACTTAGCTCAAATACTAACCGTAACTCATTAACAATTAAGTCTTCGGCTAAACACTGAAATGACAAAAGACAATTCTGTTTTTCAGTAGAGATTTTCGTATTATATGCCTTCTCGAAATTTTTTTTCTTCTAGGCTCATTCATTTTAGATTGGCAAGTAGCTACAGGCTTTGTTCAGATGAGGATGGTAATAAGGGTGTCATACCTATGCGGAGAGACAGTTGTCTGCTTCTTGCACAGGTGTTCCGGTGACGTCAGAACGACGCCGAGCTCTGATTGGCTCCGATTGAGCACCTTCGTGTCTACCCACTATCCTTCAATCACAGCCAATCAGAGCTCGGCGGTCTGACGCCGCCATAACCCTTGCAAAAGAAGCAGACGACAATGAAAGACTTGAGGGTGTTGGTGATCTGCATTGACTTCAAACGAAAAGAAACACACAAGAGGACGAAGCAGACGACACAGCTATGTCGTCTGTCGTCTGACAACAGACGACACTGTGTCGTCTGTTTCGTCCTCTTGTGTGTTTCTTTTCGTTTTAAGTCAAAGCAGACGACGCGTTCCGCATTTTCTTGTTTTCAAGGACATGTTGATGAGGTAGCGAAACATGTCCAGACAACAAAACAAACCATATTTCGCAAGATAGATTTTTTTTTAAAATATTTTCGTAAAAAAATTGCTTTTGAGAGGAGTTTAAACCACGATTTTTCCAGTTGCGCGTAGACACAGATTTGGGGGTCAAAGGAATGAATTATACAACTTTCCACAACGGAAATATTTTCATATAGAAAGCACGCCAACTGGTCTACCTGAGTTAGTTAGAGGAATTTATTTTATTGGGGGTTATATTTTAGGCAAAATAAAACTATAAACTGGGCCTAATTATAATGCAATTCAATGCAAAGGTGCAAGCGAGCTGGACAAGAGGACAGAGGACAAACACAAATCTCCAAACAAAATCTCTTGTTCCCCTTCTCCAGGGATTATTTTCGTCAAACTGGGCCTGTTGCGCAACCTTTTCATCGTTAAAAAGAAGTTGTTCAGCTAGAAACTTTTGTACAAAGAATTTTATTATTTGTGAATTTTTAACAAAAAGTTAGTGCTTAACTGTTGTAAAAGTTCTTTGCATTGCACGCGGAAATTTTCGAAATATCCAAAAAGTCAAAACTATGCAGTATATGTGTGACAAAAAAAAAGTAGTAACCCCCGATTTTGGTAAAACTTCCTCTGATGAACCCTTGAAAACCGCTAATTCAACATCCGCAAAAACACGCTGCTTTATATTGTTTTAGATAATAATAATACAAAAAAAAACGGTTAGCCATTTTTATGTTGGAGTCACGACTGAATTGCTCCTGTCTCAACGACTGGCGGTAGTCGAGCACCGCATCCACAGTGGTCGTAATTGGCCGTATTAATGCCCATAGACCATAAAACAGTAAAAAAAAGAAAGACCTGTGAGTATTTTAAAAAGTTTTTTTTAGTGATGTACGTTGATATTGTTTAAAAGAGCTGTTGCGCCGCAGTCGGTTCTTAGGGTGTTGTACTTAGTCGATTGCGCTGCACAGCACTACCTTCCGAGGATAGCACTTTAATGTGGGTAGTCTGGTAAAAACAAAATTTCCATTAATTTTTCTGGACATCACAATACTCCGTTTCCAATTACGACGGAATGTAGCGGACGTTACAAGCCACATATCTCCGCCAATTGATAATAATAATAATCATATTATTTGGACTCTGAATATCAACTTATCAAGTGACAACCTTGTTACTACGTCCCTCTCGGAGGTCACGTGATATTTGCACGGCATTGCATTGACATGTACGGCTCGCAGCGCCCCCTGTGGTCCATCGTAGGGTAACACGTAACATAGCAACAGGCGACGTTACAGAACCTTACACCCCGACTGATGGCGGACGTGGCGAGCTAGGCGAAACAATAGCAGGTTGTCTCTAAAGAATAAGTAAAAGGGACAAAGATGTTGAGAGCTATAGGTAGCGTTATTGGACCAGCGTTGCGCCGACTCGCGAGTGATGCATCCGGCGTTTGTAACCAGGGGCGGATATAGGAATTTCCTGAGCGGGGGGGGGGGGGGGTCAGGTGTTGATCAGCGTACCCTATGTTTAGGCACCTCCTCCCCCTCTCCCTCGTTTCACGCCCTAAATTTTACACATGCAGAAATCAAGAGGGGGGTCAGGACATCCGGACTCCCCTCTAAATCCGCTCCTGTTTGTAACGCCACTGCATATCGGGTGAAGCTGAAAATCGTGCCGGCAGCGCCACGGTGTCGGGTGATTTTAGATAAGATTAAACAGCGGGTAAATGGTCGACATTTTTTAATACAATGGTTATTTTGACGTCGTCGCCCAATTTATAGCCTTAACAAATACAAAAATATTTTTGTATAAAGTAGTAGATTATGAAGAGCTATAGGTGGTCACATGCATTTAGACCTATGTGCACCGCCGGTGTGGTCTACGTTTGATAGTAATTAACCGAAGTAATACCATTCGACTATTTTTGTTTACAATAAAGTACCCAAAATCTTTGCGTATAAGCAAGAAAAATAGCGTCGTTACTAGTGCGCATGCGGCAAGCCCAAACCGCGTTTTGGACTGGCGCATGCCGACGAAGCTATTTCTTCCCAGGCGCACAAATTTTGGTGCGCTATTCTAAAAATTGCGATTAGGAGAAGTTAATTAATTTTGAGACACAATGTCTGGGTATACAGATAGGTTTTCCCGAATAATAGTAGTTGTTTATTGAGTTCCTTATATATTTTATAAAAAAAGCTCTCAAACATGCAACTTTGAGTAATTGTGTGTGAAAACATGGTGAACAAAAATGGCGCAAAAGTCAAGGACAAAAAGTTGGGCACGACAGGAAAGGCGCTGTTTCTCTTTTGTTCTTGTGTATATGTTCCTGTGTGTGTCGTGTATGTTCCTCTCTTGTCGTTGTCTTTTGCGTTGTTTTTGCTCACCATGTGTAACGACTACGAACTAGCTCATAGCTTTCAACTTTATTACAGTTTGTTTGCGAACTTTCACACAGACTTGACGCAAGCATGTGATCAATACCGAAAAAACAAAATTTCCTCGCAATGATGAAAGTCGTTTGTTTTAAAATTTACGTCATCCATATGTTACTCTATATTTGGGCCTGTATTCCCACGCTGCGTATATGACCGGGGAACAAGATACAGCCCCTCCGCGGAGCCCATTCTTTCGCAGCCTTCCGCTGCGTGGTGTAATCATGGTGCAAACATTACACAGTGCGCAATACCGTTACAGAAAACAAAACAAAAAACACTAGAGACATTATTTGCGCGGAGGTGCAATGCTCGTCCGATGACTATACATAGCGTTTGACTTTTTGGACCCCTTGTTTCTTTCTTTATTTTCTTTCTTGAGGGGGGGGATAGAGAGGGGCATTCCATCGCAATTGGAAACAGAGTATAGTGATGTCGAGAGGAAGGAATCGAACCATTTCTTTAGCAGACTACCCACATTAGAAGTATACTATACCTGGGAAAATAGCGCAGTGCACCGCCATCAATCAAGTGCATACACCCCAAGGACCAAACGCGCCGCAGAAGTTAATTATTTATAGGGTAATATCGACCACATTGCTAGCAAAAAATGAAAAAAAAATCTCACAAGTTTTATTTTTTGGATAGTGTTTTAGGATGAATTGGCGTTAATTCGACCAAGTACGGCCGCTATTAAAACTCATATAAGGCGTCTGCATTTCCTGCTACAGATGACACTTTCCGAGCTTGAGACCATTAGCTTTAGTCTGAAACTGCGCAAGTCCCCAGGATACGATGGGAGGCGCCTCAGCGGCCTTCGTAGGAATTTCAAACACAGAAAATACACATTCCTTGCTATCTCCAACAAAAATTACGAAACGGGTTCAATCCCCATCGAATTAAAACCGTCATTGTTAAAAATATCTTAAAAGGATTACAACGAAACGGAATAACATACTATAGACCAATATACTATATTCCGTTATGTATGGTTAAATATATATATATATATATATATATATATATATATATATATATATATATATATATATATATATATATATATATATATATATATATATATATATATATATATATATATATATATAGCAATCGCTTGCTTTGTGGAAAAATACATCATATCTTCCACCCAGTACGGTTTTATTCCAGAGCTTGGTACACAACACCTTCTCGAAACTCTCTCAAACAACATAAATTTAGGTTATGAGACTAGCCTGTTTACTTGTGCATGTTTTCTCGACGTCTCCAAGACGTTCGACGCTGTAAACTATTCAATTAATAAAGGCTGGGTAATTGATCAATTAACCTACCAATTAATCGATGAATGCTTTAATCGTGATTATTTTTAACCGGTTAATCGGCAAAATTTTGATAAACCAAAAAGAAAGCAAAAATTCAACGCTTTCACCAAGCAGACCTGGACGGATGCACCTGTATCAAGGGCAAACTTTAGCTGCAATTTTGGCCTAAAGTAAACTATAGGGGCGAGATTTGTAACTTCAGACAATTTCAGAAGGTTACACGTGTCGTGGCCACTTCAACGCCGTGCGAGCTAGAGGTCACTCTTGCCGGAGAATATCAACGATACCCTTTTGCCTCATGCAGCTGAAATAAGAATCTGCGAGTGTGATTTTTTTTAACGGTTATCAACTACACATCAATGTTGAATAATCATAATCAAAAAATCGATATATCGCATATTTCGCCGCAAATATCACATATTCAACATAGGCAAAAAAAAAAAAGTAAATTTGACGTTTAAAAACATTATGCATGGAAATGAACAAGACCGATTTATCGATTAATGCATCGATTAAAGGATGACGATTACTCGGGTTAATCATTTTATCCCAAAGCCCAGACCTAATGTATCTCCGCTGTTGGTTTTCGTAGGCCACTTTTGGCACTAGTAACGAGCGTTTTACAAGATCGATCACAAATGTTTCGATAGAAGGAATATGCAGGAACAAGATTTTTCTAAAACCAGGTGTTCGTTTCTAGTCTTTCACCATTGCTCTTTAATATTTACGTCAATGACATGTATACCTCAATCTCAAACTGTACCATCTATAAATCTGCTGATGACACTTTTCTGCTAACAAGTCACCTTCCTGTTTCTTTAGTGATGAAAATGCAACAGAAATGCTCCCTCGAATTAATGAACTGATTTGCCGAAAATCTAATCAATATTAGCATCTCCAAACAAAGCTAGTATTTTTTTATAATTCACTTAAGACTATTGTTTTAGACACTCCTCTTCTGCTCCACACGTCACAATGCATCGCGTGTCACTGCGATCCAATTACTGAAACAGCGTGAAATACTTGGTCAATATTTTTGCTCAGACCTTTCATGGAACTCACATTTCACAAAACAATGTTCCAGGTCAAGAATTGTTTACTGCTTATTATTCAACATCAACCTTTTTTGCTATTTGGTATCCAAAATTCATGGCTAACTCGTTAGCTAATAGCATACTCCGCTATGGCATAAAATGTTTTGGTAACCGCTTCGAGTTATGACGCAAGAAAGTCAACAGTATCTTAAAAATGATCCGGCGTAATGTTCTTTACAAACCCATGACATCTTGTCACAATCTTCTTTGAGCCCTCTTCAAGCCCAATTTTCAGTAATTTTTTTTAAACGGTCGTACTCAGTCACTATACATGATGGACGCATTTAAAACATCCCGTTGAACATAACGCCTACTACGACTAGTTACTCGGTTTCTTGTTACCACGTGTTATACACGCTAAGGCAAACACAAGCGATGTTACTATGTTCCTCGGATGTTTAACTCGCTACCACCCAAATTTGAAGACCTCACTTCGAAGAAGAAAGAAAGCTCTACGCCATCCTATGCCCTTAGACACCCTTAAATGGTATATTTTTCCCTTGGTTGGTTACGTTCTTTTTCTTTTTTTGGTCGAGTTTAAAATACTAAACAACCCTCCCCTTTCTTTTTTCAACATTTTTTTCCAAATTTTATTTATGCTACAAGTTGTGTCTTTGTTTACTTTTAATTTGTTTACTTCGTGAAGTTACTTTGACTGAAAAAAAAACAAGTCTGGCAGACATGAAGATACGTAAATAAACTAGAGCTAATTGATCATAAAGATTGGTGCTACAGAATACGTACTCTCTGCATTTAGAAGTTCTCAGTTCTTGGTGTCGCGTAAGTAACCTCTCGAACCTTATGAACTTTCTTCATGGCCGACGTATTGTTGTTGTTTCATTCGTACTTTTACTGCCCCTGCAGTGCTTAAGCTTTTTTCTTCTTTTTTACAATTAATAAGAAAAATAAAGTGGAAACTTTCAAGAAGGGCCGGAAAAGATAGAGCGCAAAACCGCAAGACAAAGGTTGAGAATCGCGCTGAGCAGGTTTCAACGGTCCAAAAGACCGCAGCAAATTTCTAGCTGATAGAGCGCGCGAGAGTCGCACCAGCTGCATCATCATCAGCAGCAACATGGAGGCGGCCTATACTTCGTTTCAGATTAGGCCCCAGACGCGGCCGACGGTACGAGCTGATGGTACCAATCCCACATCATCAAAAGCGCCCCATCACGATGTTTCGTCATGTCTCTGGACGTGCTCTATCATCACTGACCCGATCATAAAGATAAAAACTTTCAGCCTTTCCACTCTGGTGAAGAAGAAAGACCAGCGGAGCTGTACAATGGAAAGTAATGGGCGGCCGCAAGTCGGCAAGCCACAGTGGAAAAACTGCCGCCATCTATGAGCGACGGCGGCAACCAGATACGTGGCTTGCCGCCGTCGCTCATAGATGGCGGTAAGGTGTCCAGAGTTCAGTGTCTTCATATCTTTGCGGGGGACACGATCCTGGGGAAACTAGAAAAGCCCAGTGACTTGCGCTCTTTGGGCTCCTTGATTGATCCCATTAGCTCGTAGCCTTGACTGCGTATGGACTTAAAACTGAAGCGAAGCGTATACGAGCGTTTTTTTTTGAAAGGTGTATGTAGTGGTCCCGCTGGCGCAGCCGCGGGCGGCAGGCGCAGCCACTGCGGCGACATCGACCGACAGCGTGTCCGGATCCCTTGGTCGGCGTCGCGTGACGCAGCCGATGAAAACGTCCTCCGCATCCCGGCAGCGATGATGGGCCGTGTCCGCCCCCTCCCCGCCGGTGTCCGGTCTCGCCGCATCCACGTCCTCCTCGGCTGCACCACCCGCCGTCGCGCCCACAATTAGCGTCGCCGGCCGAGCCCGCCGAGGTGCGCTCGCGACGGTCGGCCCTCCGCCAACACCTCCCTGAGAACAAAGCCCTGTCGCTCGATTCTCGGCGTCACGCTAATAAGTTACGTTGTAGGTTTAGGTTGGTTAGGTTAGTTTTAGGTAAGGTTAGATTAGGATTAGGTTAGATTTAGGTTAAGTTAGGTTAGGTTAGATTTACATTAGGTCAGGTAAGGTTAGGTTATGTTAGGATTAGGTTTGATTTAGGTTAAGTTAGGTTAGATTCAGGTTAGGTCAGGTTAGGTTAGGTTAGGTTAGGTTAGATTTAGAATAGGTCAGGTAAGGTTAGGTTAGGTTAGGTTAGGATTAGGTTTGATTTAGGTTAGGTGAAGTTAGGTTAGGTTAGGTTAGGTTAGGTTAGGATTAAGTTTGATTTAGGTTAAATTAGGCTAGATTTAGGTTAGGTCAGGTTAGGTTAGTTAAGGTTAGGTTCAGACTCGTGTCCAATCGGACAGGGGCTTGATCCAGCGGAACGCTAGCTCGTGTTCGTTGGGCTTCTTTAGTTAATCCCAGAAATTCGGCACGACGGCCTTGTTGTCTAGAAACGGTCGCATCTGCGTCGCAGATCGACTGGTGCGATTCTTTTGTCGAACATGCATCATTTTCATTTAATATAGTTAGCTCGAATGATAATCTTGCGCATGTTTTACTGGCTTCATGATTCCTTCTTCCGCGGTCTTATCAGTTATTTCTGCAATCTTATCGACCGCGGAGAGATGCTACGATGCAGACTTGCTACACCCTGCGTTTCATCAACTCTCGTTATCTATATAATGTAACTAAGATACTAAGGTGAAGCGAGAAGGTGCTCTATCGAGTCAATAACACGTTTTACTCCCTGTTGAGAAGATAGCTCCACACGAAACGGTCTAATAACCGTATAGTATTAGGAGAATAGTAAAACCGGTACAATATATAGCTTATTGTATGCGATTACAATCGCCCGCTTGTATGGGGTCCCGATGACGCTTTGTACTGTATCACACTTTGAAAATTGGTGATCCAATAAACGTGTACTGTTGTATGGAGTTCCAACGAAACCGCTCTTGAGGTTTTGTTGCTTTTTTTTTTCGACCGGAAATATGAACATTTATATCCTGCGGTTGTCGAGCTGAGTTCATAAAAACGAGTCCACATTTTTCTTTAAAAAACTCTGCGTTTTTTTACATACCTTACTATGGCATTTAGCGGTGTGTAGCAGAATCTTTTTTCACAGCTTGAATAAAAAAAAAAACAAAGAAATGATGGCGGAGTAACACGCAACAAGTGGTGTAAAATTTCATCGAAGCAAACGTTACGTATAATCTTGGCTAAATACGAGGGCGAGTCAAACGAAAACCGTACTGTTGGTATAACGCTTTTTGAGTATGATGCCATTATCCTTTAAATTAACAGTGCCTCGCCAATAATTAAAAAAAATCTTTTAACAAGTGGCGGGAGGGCGCAGACAACCAGCGCGTCCAGAGCAGTGTTGTACGGAACGACGTTCCAAGGAACGGCGTTCCTGGAACGCGTTCCTTTTAGGAGGAACGAAGGAACGCCGCCGTTCCATTTTACATCGCTGGAACTGGAACGGGAACTCGTTACATTTTTGCTGGAACGGGAAGAGTAACGGCGTTCCTTTTTTTCGTTCAGTGGGGTAATTTTTATTTTATTTGTAACAGGGAAATTTTAAAAGTATAAAAACTATATCTTCACGAACATATTGTTTTTAACTTGTTAACTTTTCGGCTACTTATCTTAGGGCTTATTTTTTGTGTTCCTCGCTTGGTGACAGTCGGGTGCCGGATAGCTAGTGGACATTGAATATTTTTTGAGTGCCCCAAACTGCGGTACAAAAAGCAAACCTTATAGTCGCAAGAAAATACACAGAAAGAGGGACGTTTCAAAGTCAGCTACTTTCTTTGCCCCCCCCCCCTTCCACGAATCCTCATACGCACAGAAATCTAAGGCCGACTAAAGACATTTCTCAACTTCCATAAAGAGACCTACAGTTACAACAAACGAACAAGTTACCAGACATCCAACACACCCTCATATACCGAACATTGATGACTTAAAAGATGCCCAAAAATTAACTTTATTCCTTCTCCCTTGTCCCTCGCCTTCAAACTGAACAACGAATCCAACCTTCACGAAGAAGAACTGGTAGTTTCCAAGGCTGACCTTCCAAAAGCCCTACCCTCTCCTTCACTTGCTCGTCTTGCGGACAGCAACATCGAGAAACAACTGTTGTTAAGTTTTAACAAGGGACTTTGTTTGATTGAAACGTGTGAAATTGTTCTAAAACGCTCGTGCCATGTGGGGTAGCAATACATTTGGCTCGTCTGAATCGTTCATCACAAATACGACTATGGTTAAAAGCTGAGATTTTTAAACTTCAATATATCAGCAAACAACACCTCGATTGCGCTCGTTTTCTTCTTCTGGTGCCCTTCCATCACGGCATATAAATTTGTATGTACCCATTTGATGGGATAGATAAAAAAAGCTTTGCTTGATCTAACTAAACATGGTAATCAGCAAAATACACAAGTAACGTATATGTAACGATGCGTTTCATTTTTTAACTGTAACGGGAACGAGTTCCTTTTACACCGATGGAACTTGTAACGGGAACGCGTTCCAAAAATCAGAAGGAACGAGGAACGAGCTTTCGTTCTCTTTTTCGAGGAACGTGTACAACACTGGTCCAGAGTGTGTGCTAGAATACGGGGAAGTCTTGGGACCGGCGCAGCTCGACAAGGGAAGCTCGCGAGGCTGCGTGTGTAGCGATGCGCCGGTGTCGACACCTGTCGAGATCTACACCACGCGTATCACGCGAGCCGCTCAGGTACCAACATTAACCCGTATTCTAGTACAATGTAGCACGATGCCCCAATAGGGTAGGCCTGCGACGACGCACGTGGCGAGCTGCCTGTTGAGGCACTGGACGCACCGCTTCTTCTCTCGGATCACGTGGAAGTGATTGTACCCATTCCTTACCTTTGAAATCAAGAGCGGGTTCTCTACCGTACCAAATCTGTCCGCTTCGTATACATACGGGAAGAAATACCCCTCCCACAGGATGCCGCAGCTCGTTTTCAGCGGACCTTACTGACGAAGAACCTCATCCTTCTTTCCGAAGTCAAAATGTGCCAGATCCGAACGTTGTGACCTTTCAGACCTTAAGAAACTCTCTCCCCTTCTTCCTTCAGGACATCTGAGTTAGACACTTAGATAAGCGAAAGTAGGTATCTGGCACGCCCGTTGACTCCCTTGGATCGCGCAGATATCCACGTATCTCCTTGACAAGATGAATATAAAAATTAATAAAGGAATTAGTTCGTGCATGATTCACCTGGCAACACTAGATGAAAGGAGCATCACCTGCACATCTCTGTAATTTTATATAAGCCATGTACACTTTTGAGGCAATTACTTAAAACAACATATCTACTCTTGAAGTAACCCGTGATTCTTATCGGATGGTCTCCCTCACAGTCCTCTTTTACGCCCACTCAGGTGGCATCGTACTAAAGGAAGAATGTATATCTCGATCCATTAATCTGCGCGTTTCATTGGCCGCATAGCTATGGCCTCTGGGTTTGGGTACTGCACGTCGGTTTGCTCAAGGTGTATCTCAAGGCCGCATGCATAGCCATTTCTTGTTTAAGTTGGCGATGGCACAACGCCTGACCTCCATAAGCTTGCTCTCAATGACTTTGACCCAAGTGCAAAAAATGGTTTACGCTGATGACGTGCAATCTGGTATGTTGGCCGGTCAGTAATATCGCAGACCGCCGGAAAAAGTCCTATTAGCGTTCTCTCAGTAGTGGAGGCCCCTTGATTCACCATGTCAGCAAGCTTCAGCATTCTACTGCTCTCGCCCTGGTCAACACCGTAACCGTAAAGTCGTTCATTTTCGTACTATTAAAGCAATACCAATTAAGCGTGTCAAGGCCTACAGGTATACTTTGGCGTCCTGGTGACGATTAGGTTAACCTGAGACCCCAGGCAAAACGCTTGACGCGTTTTGTCATGAACTCAGCGATTAGCCCCTTCTTCCGGATAACCACTGAGAATTACCGCAAGGGCTGTTCATACTTTATCGTGGATAGAGGATTCGGTAGAACGCTCTAGCAATGAGGACTCTACTGAGCGAGAGCACCAGTTGTCCTGCCCGGCAAAGTAGAAAAAAAAACTGTTTTTTAAAGAAATTAAGTAAATCAGGTTAACTCGATTTAAATTACTGTAGCAAACAAGTGATAATTTTTAAACATGGCAGATTGATCCATCCGTCCGATCACCGAAAACAATGCGGAATAAAGAATTACTGTACATTTAAACTTTCGAGGTACGGTTTAGTTAACAACTTTTTGTTAATGTAAACGCCGCCGTACTTTAAGCACCTAAAGCACCTTTACTTTCTTAGTGAAAAAGGTCTGTTTGCTTTCTTTTTCGCGTTGTGATTTGCTTGAAACAGGACAATACGAAACTGACATACTGAATGGAAGCTATAGAAATGCTCTGACTTACTGATTGCAGCACCGCTTTTTTCCTGTTCAGCCTGCTAGAACGCTCCACCGGAAGAGCCTGGTCGAGCGCTCCCTGAAATTGAGAGGTCCCGGGTTCGACACCCGGACCAGCTGGATTTTTGCGGTCACCTAGCTGTGTTTGGAGATTTGTGTTTGTCCTTTGTCCCCTTTGTTCCCCTTCTCCAGGGATTATTTCTGTCATTCTTGTCCAGCTCGCTTGCACCTTTGAATTAATTGCATTATAATATAACTATTGTTTTCTTGGCTTCCACTTTAGTCAAATACATAACACATGCAAATTGAAAGTACCAAATGAAAGCCAGACGCTAAATTGAAAACAAAAACATTTTATGAATAATTTTTGCGGGAAGGTTTGATTTAAATCGTCATAGTAAAAGCGGTGTGTTTTTAAATCACGATTTAAATCATCTTGATTTCTGATTCTCCACCCTGCTGTCCGGTGAGCTTTCATTGAGTTGCCCTACGACTTGGTTCGTCATGTTTTCAGCTAATACAAAAATTCTTGTTGAAGCGAAATAAAACAAAAAAGTGCACATTTGGTTTTTGATCTATGAACAGGTGCAACTCGGAAGGAAGAGAACCTAGCGAAGAAGCGAGAGGCCCGGACGAGTTGACTAACGCTGCTGCGGGCCACGATTGTTGAAGGAGGCGTTTGCCTCTTAAATTGCTGCAGTAGTGGCAGTTTAACATATGGTCGCTCATGACTTGACACGATTCTTCGTATAGGCCGCGTCGTTTCTGAGTGAGCTCATCACATACCCGGTTTCGCAGATAGGCTAATATGTTTGTGAATGTGGTGAGAGGACGGGTCCCTCTCCTGCCGCATTCACATTGCGTTCCTCCGTTTCCCTACACATGTCCAAATTATTCCGTTGAAAAAAAAAAAATCACAATTAAATTGATTTTTTAGATTTTCTCATAAGAATTAAAAGCCTATATATACTTTCCTCTAATAGTTTTATACGGAATGATAGAGTAATTGGGTGAAATAAAATATTTTCGATACGCCGAAATTAAAATTGCACGAAATTGCAGGTTTTTGCAACTCTCGCATTTCCACGCACACTAAGCCTTGTAATAAGGCAGGCTTGCCTACTGATATTCCCCCCCCTTTTTTTAGAAAGAGGCAACTTGCACAGATTATGGGGAAGTACATACAACTGCATAAAATATCTGGTAACGCAAATTCATGGTACATTTAATGTGTTCGGAAAGCGCCGTCAACGCGGGTTGCATTACTCTCGATGCTTAGCTATTTGTTTAACGTGGCACTAAAAAAACCGTTCTTGTTTTGAGCTTTCGTCTATAAGTGGCATGACCGAATGCTCTTAACAAAATTTACAACATTCCGTTCCTTTTTTTTTTTTGGCGTCGAGGTAGGGATTTATGCGTGCTGTGGCGGCATCCGGCGAATGCAGGGTGAGTGTCGCGGCGTGTGGAGACCACTCAAGCACCAAGCCTCCTCGCACAACCGCAGATCGACAGAACTCCGAACAACTGGACGTGCTGATGGCTCCGTTCAAATTGTCGCCCCTGGAGCCTGGAATTATTCTTCCGAAAAGCGATGCGATACATCTGGCCCACTGCTGCGATGCAAAATAAACAGAAAACAAAAACACCGATAAACATTTGCCTGTGTCAAAAATACAAAGTTGACTTAGTCACATCGATTTCTGGAAAGGTTTGCTCCAAGTGAGGACAGTTTTTGTCATACATTTTCTTCTCAGGCTCTCATTCAAGTGCGTGTACCCTTACTTAGAATCAAGCACTCTGCCAGTCCACAACAAGTGAAGTAACTGACACTGGACGACAAGCTAGGGCATGAGAGTAAGGTCAGTGAGTCGGTCATCACTGATTGCCAGAATGTCTTTGTTCTACTCAGCTCAAAACTGGACGGCAGTTTTCAAAACTACACTGGGGATCGTTATCGGTGAAGTAATGCAACAAGAAGTTAAGAAAAACTTGCCTTCCTTGTTTGGAAACTTTTCGCTTGAGAACAATTACATTTTTACATCGTACGGAGCAGAAGCATAGCAAGATACAAATAAAACGACTACCTTCGGATGATGACGTTGAAATGTAGTCATACCTTGGCCCGTGTTTGAACTCATTCTCCGTGATTCACAGGTACTGTCGCATTATAATATTAGGGGAGCGTGATAATGGCGTAGAAACTCTTAAAATAAATTTGAACTACTCGTTGTTTATGAGAAATTTATTTTGACCGATAATCACCCTTTTTTACGTCCGTACGAGACAAACTACCGAAATGCGTAGATTTCTAAAAAATAAATAAACACCGAGAAACACCCATTTTTTTTATATAATGAAGCAAGGGAAAGTTTATGACATATTTATTAACAAGGCGCTCTCTTTACGGCTTCTTGGAGATGGTGAACGGCGCTCCGCCGGTTGATTCTCTGGGCGTCTTGGTGGCTGCCATGTCGACGATCAGCGACGGCGCGGGCCGGTGTCCCGAATCGAGGCAGGGCCTCTGCCACGAGCAGCGGCCGTCGGTCGCACGTGTCGCTTATGGACGACGCTGCAAGCGGCAGGCTCGTTAGCCGCGGGCTATTCCGAACGCCCGAGGCAAAGCTCGCACGGCTGGTCCTGGCAGATCCCACTAATCTGCTCTTACGCGCCCGGTACGAGACTCCATGCAGCCACTCAAGCTGCCGAGGATCCGCGCTCGAGTCATCGTGCTGCTTCAACTCACCGTGGGTGCACTCATCCGAAGTATCAGAGTAACGACACCTTCCCTGTGAAAAAGTCATTTGTAGGAGAAATTTCTCGTGCCTAATCAACACATATGAATCATACAAGATATATAAGAACGTATAGGAGCCATATACAAAAACGTAAGAGCCTTCTCGCAAGTTTTTTATATGGTTTTTATATATCCTTTATAGTTCTTATATGGTTCTTATATATTCTTATATATCTTGTATTTTTCAAATGTGTTTATTGGAAAAAAAATTCTCATACAAATACGATTTTTCAATAGGGTTTTGTGTTCCATATTTGTTTTAGCAGGTTCACCGGGTAGGGGCAGTGACAAAGGCCTGGTGCCTGACAATGCCTTTGCCCCCCCCCCCCCAAGTTCTGCTGTTCGAGAGATAGTCACAGAATTCCACAAAACTTTACACGAGGATTCTACGAAACAAATCAAAGCAAGAAGGGGAGGTCAAAAACTGAACCATTCCTCTGGTAAATGTTACCATAAATAAACGTCAGTAAATATCAGTCGTGTTACACGTAAGACAAAAAATACAGCTAGAATACAGCCAAGACATTGCAAGTCTAACTTTCTATACATATTAGGAGTTCATTGCATGAAAACGTTGTCCTGATAGATGCAGATACAGCGCACAATCAGTGATGTGTCTAGGATACCGGGTTTTTAAACGAAACAATAGTTCCGGTCCTCAGACAACGAAGTTTCTTGCTTGTAAAACAATTATTCCTCCTACACGAGTATTGCTTCCATAGTATGGAATCCACACCGAAACTATTGAACGTTACAACTTGAAGCTTTTCAAAACAAATCGGAACGCTTTATCATGTGCCATGAGTACTCTCCTGAAACAAGCGTCACAGATCTAAAAAACAAAACAAAAAACTTGGGCTTAATTTCTTAAAAACCGACGAAAAGTTGCTCGCTTATTTTCCTTTTTATGATATTTATTTCTGCGACTTACATCTAAAACAACACACTTCATACCTGCTCGGTTTTAATCTGTCAGAGTTAACCATTTATGCCAAGTTGAACACATTAAATAACGCACTAACTTGTTTCTGTTTTCTCCAGTCGCCCTTATTCACAAAGGCAGGCTCGTACGTAATCCGTTACAAGCAACAAAATTACTTGTAATCCCTTACATTTATCAGTATTTTGTAACGAAATAATTGCACATTTGCTATGTAATTGTAAAATAATTTCCTTAAAAATTTACGTAATGTCTTCAGTGTAAATCGTCACATTTTTATTCACAACGCCCCCCCCCCTCCCCCTGAAACAAAAGGTGTTCAGTTTGGTAAAGAACACCGCAGTGAACGCGCAGTGAACGCGCATTGACCAGCGCAACAGGAGGCTCACTTTGCAGTTACACAAAGCCTTTCTTTACAACGCCAAGCCTCTGAATATATATATATATATATATATATATATTTTTGTGCAGACCTTAACAACAATGTTAGGAGATCTAAATCGGTATATCTAAAAGAAGTGCGGGCAAGCTATTCTTCTGTTTTCAATTCCCCTTGTTTTTCTTTTTGACGTCGGAGCTAGCGGGGAGAGGAGGACACCAAGGGATTGTGTACCTCCTCGAGAAGTTCGAGGTGGCACACAATCACTTGGTCACACTCCGGCCAAGGCATCTCCCTGGTCCCATAGACATTGGAACAGAGCCGCTTGCTTGCTTACACACCGGGACCTAAAGATCTCCAGCCTCCACGTGTCCGTCGTCTGTCAGAACCTGACCCGAAGGCGGCGGAAGCGAGTCCACGGCTCTCAACGGTAGATCGGAAGGTCAGCATCCTCCGTGTCGGATGGCACGCTCACCTCCGCAAAGAAAGCGCCCCCCCCCCCCCCCCCGATGACCTGCCCGAGACTGTGGCATACATGGGTGAATTACTTTCAAAATGTGATTTAATTACAATTACAATTACTTTGCTTCAAAAGTAGTCTAACTGCAATTACAATTACTACTACCTGAAAAGTAATTTATTACAATTACAATTTAGTTTTAAAAAGGATTGCAATTACTTTACAATTACTTATTTCTGAGAGCGACCCGACTTGGGCCATATAACTTTAAACGAGTTGTATAGAATGCAACGTATTTGTTCGTTCCTTGCCCCAATGTTTGAGGAGGCTTAAGCATCGCTGTACAAATGCCACGTATTGCACTTTGCTTTTATGAATTTTGTTAAATTCATGATAGAACTTGACAGTTTGAGGGCAATGAAGTACTAGCGTTCTTATATTTTATGAAATAATGATAAATTAGTTCATATGCTGGAAGACGCCAGATCGCCAAAGAAAAAATTGGGTTGACCGACTTTTGTTAGCCCGGCAAAAAAAGAAAAAAAAAGAAAAGCGACAATTGGTTATATACAAATATTTTACAAATGTCAATATAAAACTAAAGTCCACACGCGCTAATACGACCGCATTCACATACAAACATCATGGTATTGTAAACTATTTACATTGAGTTGAAATTATAATGGCTCAGAAATATATAAGAACCGAATCGGGGCTCCTGAACCATTGGTGACAATTCTTAATAGGTGCGAGGTCAGTCTCCAAAATGCTTCTGCAATTAATATCCGAACTAAAACCAACAGGACGTAAGCTTGAAAATAATACAAAGATACAAATATGCGACAGTACTAAAAGAGGGACGTAAAAAACTGGAAAAAAAAAACGAAAATTTTTTTATAGACAATTAAAATTCCCAAGCTCGGCTGAAAGCTGAAGCTCAATTTTTTTTCTTTCAATATTTTGGCATGTTTACGCTAGTGTTTTCTGCTCGCACAGCAGACGGCGCCACATGGGGCCGTCGAGGTAGGCTCCAAAGAGCATTGCCTCTCAGCCCGCAGTGTAAGCAACAGAACAACAAACAATGTGACGCTATTTATCTTGTGCGTGTGAGTAAGTGCGTGTCTTTGTGCTAGTGTTTCACCGAGAGCTAGGCCGCTTGTGCGATAGCTGAGGCTCTCAGAGAGGTTCCGTCGGCGCCGCAAGTTTTGCAAAAGTAATTGTAATTGTACCTGAAATTTGCCAATTACTGACGCTAAAAAGTAAATTAAATTACAATTACAATTTATTTCAGCCAAAAGTACATTAATTACAATTACAAATTACCAAGGAAAAGTAATTTCAATACAGTAATGCAATTACTGTAATTGAAGTACTACACAAGTATGGACTCTGGCCACTCGATGCGGCCGTTCGTATTGCCGGGGAGCCGAACCCCCAGGTGGCCGATTATATCAACGTGAAAAGGCCTCTGACTCCGTGCCGCACCGCTGAGTAGAGGGCGCAAAGCGGCACGGGAGTCCGAGGGGCGCACTCTGAACTTCATCAAACCCTTCTTGAAGTGGAGGCAGTTCACGTCCAAGATGGGAGACACTGAGGGTCCGGCGACACCGAATAAAATCGGAGTACTGCATGGAGCGGTTCTGCGCTCTCACAGTTTTCAACCTGGTCGTGGCCGACATTCCCCCATGACTGGCCCAGATCTCAAATGCTGGCTTTACCATCTACGCCTACGATATCACGGTCTGGACCAGGGTGTAAGATGAGACAGGTGGGGAAACGAGAGCCAAATGAGCGACCGGATTGTGTCCCCTCGGTTTTGTCTTTTTCTGTGGCGCCATCTATGTGGAGCACCGCGAACTCTCACTCCGGGTGGGCGACCGGTGGCGACCGGCCAAACTGGCGGAGATGGTTTCTCGTGGATTTTCAATAAAGGACTGTCGTGCTCTCGGATTATTTTCCGCACTCTCCCATAGAGTTCCATGCAAATCCGATTCCGATTTTTTTCCTCTCGCCGCAGCGCCATCTGTCGCAAATCGGGGGTACCCGCAAGCAGACGAGTACACAATCCGGTCACGGCGCTGCGGTAGGCTTCTATGGGCCGTTTCCACCTGTCTCTCTTACACCCTGGTCTGGACCGTGATGTCGTCGTCGCAAGCGTTAAAATCGCTTGCGACGGGAGAACCTCAGAGAGCGTGCACTACGACAAACTGTGAAACCGCTTGATCGAGGTCACGTGGTTCATGGGCCGCGTCTGCAATACGAGCTGCGAAGGACGTGACGAAAGCGTTGATCGTCTGCGAACGCCTCCGCCTTTGCGCTTGCTTTCCTCCTCGCCACGCGGAAACGGCAGCGCATGCGCACTTTCCACCAATCTCCGCAGGATGCGTCCGCCATGAAATCGCAAAGGATCCCAATGGCCTCAGATGGACGCTTCACAATCTATAAGCTCAGAAAACACACGCTGGCGCCATCTATGAGTTGGCCCTGGAACTGCATTTCACCAGAGCGAAGGTTTCGCGGGATCCGCGAGATCAAACGTGCGTGCAAGCAATGAGAAATGGTCGTTCGTAACATTGTCAAAAGCTTTTTTTATGCCCTGCAAGAGGCGTTGATGGGGGAAATAAAGGAAATATACGAAATTGCCCAGTGTTCCTCGGCCAACCGTTAGATGGCGCCATCAGTTTGTTTTCTCACCGTAAGAGCTTTTAAGAAGTACTAAGGAACAGGGCCGTAAGCAGTCGCAAGTGTGTGAGTCAAGGCCCGTTCACACTCTTGCAACCGAGTACGACCGAGAAAGACAAGACCGGTTTTTAAGCCTCTACGACGTCCTAGAACCAGCTCCGGCAGCAGCATCTGGCCCTAAGACGTCGCAAGAGGCTTAAAAACCGGTCTGGTCGTTCTCGGTGGTACTCGGTTGCAGAGTGTGAACGGGCCTTCAGCCTTACCGAGAAAAAAGTAACTAGTTATCGGTAACGCGTTACTAGTAACCAGTTACTGCCCAAGAGTGAATTACACTCTTTCAAGACTGCATTTTCTCAAACATCCCCTCGAGGTTGTGCAACATAATGTATAATAAATGTATAAAACGTGTGCGCTTTTCAACACGTTTTAGTAGTTATGCAGAAAGCGCATGCATTGTATGTTTGTGACTGTTTTAGTGAAATAATATCCAGACAAAGTTTTCTCCCGCACGCGTGGACATGTCACTACCTGTATGGTTTCTGACTCTGCAAACATGGCTATTAGACATATCTAGTCAGATGCTCGTCCAGTGTTAATATTTCCACCTATATTCAATGAGAAACTAGCCTGTTTTAACCGGATGCGTGTTTCCATTACATATTTCCGGTTTTGACTTTTTAACACACTGGAAATCGTACTTTCAGCGTATACTTTAAAGGGATTGTCCGGTGATATCCGGAAGTTACCAAGTTTTTGCGCAGCTCAAGTAGAGAGAGCATAAATCTTGTCATATGTTTGAAAGTTTGAAAGTTTATTGGGATTTTCACGGGCCAAGCCTGGTAGGGAGGCAGTGGCAAAAGGCATTTCTGCCTGACTGGGCTTCTACCCTCCGCAGTTTATCGAGCTGCAAAAGGTGGCACGGTCTACATTACAATATTTATTTCATTAAATATATTTATATAAATATTTATTTAATTAAAAGGTGCCCCGATATAGACCTTTTCTGTGTACTCTCGTCCCCAGCCACCTAATGGGCGTATCCGGTATGCTCGACGAAAAAATACTAAAACGTTTCAACCTGTAACTAAAAAATAAGGGGGAGGCGAAACGATAATGTGTGACGGTCACACTTATATTCTAATTGTCTTCTACTGGCATGGCGACGGCAAAACAATGTTTTCGCCCATACTGGAAGTGACGACAATTCAAGATGGCGGCGCCCTTGAAGAAAGGGTCTATAGACATTTGCAAAAATCACCTTCTGTGCGCTGCCATTTTCGTCTGCTGCTCTGTTGAATGCCTTCTGAGCATGCGCCGTTGCTCTTCTGTACGATGTATCAGACGCTGCGTATGAGTCCACAGCTCAGTGACTCAGCATTTTTCGCCCGGATGATAAGCGATGCAAAGGTCTATAGGTGAGAGAGAGAGAGCAGCTTTAATGGGTCTCCTGCAGTAACCCCTATCATCCCACCCTCTCAGGTGGGTTCTGGGAGCGACGTGGCCGGACGTCTTCTTAGCGGGGAGAGCCGCTCGCGGCGGGCTTCTAGCGTACTCGGATTCAACCCTTTCTGCTTCCATCCCGTCCGGTCGCTGCTTCTCGAGTGCCGCTAGGATCTGCTGGATGGCCGTGTGTTGGACGTCGTAGTCTTCGGATCTCTTCGCCTCCTCCATGAGGGCGGGAGAACGTCTGCCACTGTTGTCCGCGTTCGCACTACACTCAGTCTTCCGGGATGTGGGCCAACGTGGCCCTTTCCTTCCCGCACAGTCTGCACTAGTCTGTTACGTATACCTCCGGCCACAGGTGCTTTGCTAACACTGGGGTTATCACGGAGTTAGTCTGTAACTGGCGGAATACCACCGCCTCCTCCCGCGTCAGACGGGGTGGGGCAGGCCATCGTTCTTCTGGCTAACCGTACCATGGGTTACCTCGTTGTAAGCGTCCATGGTGTCCTTCTCGGGGCGATCCACCACGTCGGCGGCGCGCTGCCGGGGCGCGGCCGGCGGAGTCCAGCGCCACGGAGTTGGCCGTCTCGTTGTGGTTGGTGGCCCCAGCGAGCCCGCCACTTCCGTGCCCGCGTGGGCAGGGAAACCACTTATCACCGCACTGGTGATGATTCCGTTGATCTTCGGCCTTGCGCAGGATGCGCGCTGCCGCACTGCATACTTGCTGTTTCGCAAAGTTGCGCACTGCCGTTCGCGAGTCGCACAACACCGTCTTCGTTCTGGGGTCCGCGATGAGGTCTATAGGTTGAATCTTTTGTTAACATCAATACGAGACTTCACGGCGAATTTTGCAATGGGTGGTCTTGTCACGACGTCGCATGATGGTAACGTCAGAGTTGCGGGCGTTGACTTATCTCCTGTTTCAATCAACATGGTTGATGGTGCTTATAAAGATCATCTTCAAAGAATTGAGCTACTTCAGTACCGTAAATCTTGTCTTTCTTCGAACGAAGTTATATTAGTGAGACTGGAGTCAAACGCTGAGGTGGCTCTGCTTTGCCTGATGTTACGTCCGAGCTTCCGGTGTTGCCAGCGAAAACGCCGTGTGTTTTGCAGGTGCAATCTGAGCAGTTGGGCTCCGTTTAAGATTGAATTACTTGTGAGGCTGAGGATTACAAATACGGATATTGTGCGGATGATATTCCTAAAGCCATGACAATGCAATTTAATTATTGTCTGAACGATGAAAGTTTACCGGACAATTCGTTTCATATGTTTTCGTTGTTGGATTCTATTATAATTTCCAAATAGATCTCAGACTTTTTTTCTCTTTTTTTCTTTACGAGTCGTGGCATATTTAGGAATTGTTTTCGGAGGAGGCGGAATGCTTTCAACCCCGAAATTCCTTCCTACATACGTCGCTGGTACGCGCGAACGAGCTGGTGTATAGTTTAGACAGGCTGGACAAAGCCGAGAGTGTGTGCTAGGACACACAAGTTGGTTTACTCGTGCCGGTTGTGGGCCAGCCGCGTCGTCCGTAATATCCTGTCGGACGATACAAAAGCGTACTCGTGGCCCCCCCTTCCCTGTCTCTAATTTTAAGGAAGCACGAGCCCCGAAAGCGTCCATCGCGTGCGCGGCCGGCGGCCTCCAGAAGCATCTGCAGCGCTCGGCGGAAGACGTCCTTCAGGCGCGAACCGCAGCCTATCTCGGCCACTCGAGATTGTCCTCTCGACGACAGCGTCTCGACGGCCCGCCGAGCACGGTAGCACGAGTGGGCCGCTCTCACCGATAACGGCTTCCGCTCGTGCTCCCGCAGGTGGGTCTTCCCGAGGACGTCGCCGTGGTGCACGGTCGGCGGCCCGAATCGACGGCGGTTTCGATCCCGAACGTCGCCGCTAGCTAATCCACGCAGTGTCGCCTATAGTTGCGTCAGTATCGCCGCCGTCCAGCGTCTCACAACAAACGGGGGCTCACGCGCGGTGACACAACGGACGTGTCCTGGCGCCCGTCGTGGTTCAGCGTTAGGCTTCTGATTGGTTCCATCAGTTCGTAGTGTCACCTGCGTCTGGACTTGAGGTGAAACGAAGTGGACACTTTAAACCCGGTCCCACTTAGTAAGGGGGACATTTCTTCAATATTTTCTCACTTAACTCTAAGGGGGTGAGAGACCTCTTAATATTACACGGGGATGCTCCCTTTTAATTGAGTGAGACACCACCCCTCCTAGAGTAAGCGATACTGCGTCTCCCTTAAATTCGAGGTCAGTCCCCCTTACTGAGAGGGACATTTTTTTAAAGATATTTTCCCTCTTCGATTTGGAGGGACGGTGGCCCGCTTAAAATGCAGGGTATTGCCTCCCTAAGTCGGTGTTAATACCCCATTCACAGGGTCAACATAAAGGTACCTTTAACATAGGTCCCTTTGCTATCGGCGAATCAACCCGTGCTCTTGGGTCGCGAGCACACGCCACGCGCGGAAGATCGTTAATTGATTGGCCGCAGAGAATAAAGGAAAAAATTGGGTTGTGGGGATATTTATACAGCGTGTAGTTGGTCAGCCATTTTTGAAGTTGTGACGAGTCACTCGCTGTAGATGAGCAATTCAGCCAGTGCGGTACAACCGCTAGCCTGGGGTCTTTAACGTGCACCACGCAGTAGTGATACACGACCGCACGCCGGTACGATGCTCATCCAGATCGAAACGGGCAGGGGTGGGGCTCGAGAATAAAGGACCCTTAGCTAAAGCATAGCTAAAGGTACCTTTACGGTCGTGTGAATGGGGTATCCTTGCATGCATCTTACAAAATACATTCTGCAGAAATGTTCCATAACGAGTCACCGCGACATCCGTGCCTCGTACGCCACGAGACAACCAAATCAAAAGGTAGCTTTGTCACATGGCATACGAAGCATGGATGTCACGGTGAATCGTTCTGGAACATCTCTGCGCAGTGTATTTTGTATGGTGTATAAGCAGTGTGACCTTGGCTTTAGGTTATTCTCTTACCGCTCATTCACACTGGAAGCGGATTCGCGTTCGCAAAGCGGTTGCGAACGCGGTTGTATAAAGATCCAGTGCAATTGCACGCGCACTCGATGACATCAAGTGCGCGTGCAATTGTACTGGATCTTTATACAACCGCGTTCGCAACCGCTTTGCGAACGCGGATCCGCTTCCAGTGTGAATGAGCGGTTATTGTATCGTGCTCCTTCGTGTTTTGACTATTAGCTGACATGCTGCACTGCAGTAACGCAGTTCTCGCACCTTCGCTGATATTGTTTAGCCAAAGTAATTTTGTGCTGCGCAACAGAATAGACCGATCTCAACAAGCAATCCGCGCATGCGTGACGCCCCCATAACTTTAATTCACAGGAGGCAAACAGCAGTGCACGAGAGGGCTCGCGCTGTCTCGTGCCCCACACGCGCAGAGTTCCAGCGAGGTTGTCGCACGTGCAGAAAGACGAAAGTTCCCTCGATGCATCGCGGCAGCGGTGGCGTAGTCAAACTGACTGGTGGTGGTGGTGAATACGTTTATTTAAAGAATATATCCGGAGACTCCGAAGTTTTCATGACGCGGTGGCCTTAAGGCTTGGCGTCGTCTCCTAGGTTAAAGGTGTTAAATGGAGTTTCCCAGGCCTCCCTCAGAAATATATTCTAAGAGAGATCTGAGGATCCTGGTCTTGCGTGGGGTGTCGCCCGCTGGGTGCGTCCAGTCCTGCAGTTTTGAAGGTCTTTCATCATTCGCCATCTTACTGAAGATGAGTGCTCTGAGGGTGGAGAGGGCCTTACATTCCCATAGTAGGTGTTTAAGTCTGGGAATGGATTCCTCGGCTTGACATCGCTGGCATCTGGGGTCGGGAGGGACAGCGTAGGGTTGTTCTTTCTTAAGTCTTGCCAGGTCCATTTGGTATCTGAACCTGGGTGTGACTGCTCCTCCTGTGCGTATGCGGCGGAGCATCACTGATTCTTTTCTCTTGAATTCTTCCCTAGGAAGAGGATGTTGTTCTGGGGTCCATGATCTTGCCAGAAGATGTTTTCGTGTCTTCTGGGCTAACCTGAGTTCCTCCCTTGGATCGTATGGGGAAGCTCAGTGTCTTGTTGCTGTGGTGTTGAGCCTGCCGTAGAGGACTGAGACAACAGGGACGGTTGCGTGAGATTCCTCATCGCCTGCTGTGCAGCCTCATGGGCTAGCTCGTTGCCCGAAATGCCTTCGTGCCCGGGAGTCCACCTAACATTAATTTGAATTTTCTTGGATCTGTATAGCGAGATCGCTAGGGCGAAGATAGCGTCAATGGTGGGGCTAGAAGAGGACCTGTATTTCTTGAGTTCTCTGATGGTGTCTTGCGAGTCGGTATAGACGATTAGCTGTTGTTCGTCTTGTAGATGGGTGAGATCGGTCTATTGAGAATTGATCCGTATATTTGATAAACGAAATCAATATGACAAATAAAACAGTAACAATTTTTTAAAAGTAAACCAGTGTTTTATTTGCCATGACACAAGAAAATATATTGAAATGTCTGTATCAAAATAATAATTTTATAACGATGTTCTGGTAGCTTATACTGATAAAAAATACATTAAAACGACGCCAGAAATCGGCGTTTCTTGGGAACTATCACACAAAATATTTCGTGCCGCAAAAAGACTTCTTTTGGCTGTCATAAGCAATAACAATACAACCGTGCCGAAAATTGTCTTTTTCAGCAGATATCACAAAAAAACAAAAATAACAGTATATATACTGTTATTTTTTGTACGCGAGTGGAAGGGTATGCGAGCAGAAGGTACGCGAGCGGAAGGCTGCCCTTTCGGCTCAGAAGAAGCAAAGCGAGACCCAACTCAGGGGTGGTCAGAAAAAACGTCTTGTTCGACCCGTCCTTCTGGCAAGAAGGAACAGAAGTGGAAGCAGCGCAGGGTCAGCGTTCTCCGACCTGCCCCGAACGATTCTGATGAACAGCGTCACCGGAGGCGCGACGCGTCGAGCCAGAAGCAGAAGTCGTCGAGACCGGAAAAGGGGAAACGAGGAGGGACCCATCCCAAGGGCCCATCCACCGGCGGTGGTTGCGAGACCGAAGGATCCAGTGGAGACGCGGATGAACCCATGCTGCACAATGGAGATCCAAGCCAGGGACCAGCAGGAAAGTCGCCCGGTTCAAACCGATCTTCTAAGCAGAGGGAACGCAAGAGGAGGCAGAGCGAGGTGAGCGCCCTCAGATCTTGCCCGAACGCTTCTAATGACAAGCGTCTCCGGACGCTCGACGAGGGCATGTCCAGCCAACGCCAGCTATCGTCGAGGTCGGAAAAAGAAAAGCTCAAAGGAATCCATCCCAAGGATCACGCCAGCCGGCGGCGGCTGCAAGGGCAAGGGATCCAGGGGAGCACGGAGAGAAACAGGCTGGATCAAAAAAATCCGAAGCAGTGTCCCTCGGAAACCTCGTCTCCATGTCAGAACGACATCGGTTGTTCGTCCAAGCGGAAAAGACACCAGAGGAAGAGGCAGCCCAAGATCAGCGTCCTCCGGTTTGGTCCGGACATTTCCGAGGGAGGGCACCTTCGGAAATCCAGCGAAGGCAAGTCCCGCAGAAGGAAGCTGGTGTCGAGACTGGGATACGGAAATCACGCAGATGTTCATCCCAGGAGGCTATCGACAGACAGCGGCTGCGAAAGCAAAGGACTCAGCTGCGACATGGAAGACCCGAGTCTGGGCAAGCGAGAATATCCGAGGCGCAGGCGTTCCGAGGGATTGTCCGGACCATGGCACGGCATGGCTGATAACAAGAATTCAGACGTCGAAACGAGCGGGCCGTTTACTCAAAGGAGTCGTAAGAAGATAAGGCTGCGTATGGTCGGTGCCTTCCAATCAGGCCCTGGCTCATTCAATGAACAACGTCACGAGAAGCTGAAGAGGCGCAACTCGATCCAGAAAGAGAAAGCTGTCGTCTGGGCTGGGAGACGGAAATCGCGAAGATATCCACCCCAAGAAAGCATCAACCGGCAGCGGCTGGAAGAGCCAGGAGCACAACATTGACACTAGGGAGCCAAAACTGAAGAAGCAAGGAGGTCCGACGCAGCGGCGCTCGAGGAGGCGGCGCTGGGTCTTACGTACTGGAAGCTTAATTTGAATGTCTTTTCCTGGAATCGGCTTAGCCAGGGGTATAAAAGGTTTTCTTTTTGCAGGAGTCCGATTTTATTGCGTTTCGTCGAGCTGCAGTGCGTTGCGTTAGCAAGCTCTAAAGTTTCTCCCTCTTCACGGTAGAAAGCCTTCTAGGCGAAGTAGAAAGGGGCACAGCTAAATGGGAACGCTGATGGCCTATGCTGGAGCTTCCAAGAACTGAGCGTGCTCCATGATCGGATTGTACAAATTTATAAAGTTGTTTTTGTTTTGTTTCCAATCCTTGGAAACTTGGACTTTGATTTGCCCAAGGCGACAATTATTAAACCTTGCCCAAGGCGACAAATATTAAAAGGGCCCTTTAAATGCATCTTTTTTTCGCTTACTTTATGGCGATGCCTACAAGGTCTCACTCTAAGAAGGTTCTAAATCTGTTTTCTTTTGTATTTTAGAACATTATAAGGTAACCTTTAAGTACAGGGAACTGCATGTTTCTCGAATCTTGTTTGTTGGAGTTTCTTAAAGCACAAGTCAGCTGATTTCTGGCAGTCTCCTGCGGTCATTGTACTGCAGGGTTACCTTGTATATCTAAAGCCAGCTACAATGCAAGCAACTCTCACTTGTTTCAATTGACATCCGTGTTTTTGTTTTTTTTTTGCAGGAAATACATTTCAATCTGTAAACCGTCGAGCAACTTTTGACGATTGAGCACTCCGAAAAAGTCAGTTTGCAGAGTTGGTAACTAAATAGTTCAGATTTTGAAATCTAGCATGTCTCTGAGAGAAAGGCAAACCTGATGTGGCTGACAGCATCCTTCTGAAAACTGTTTGGACAGTACTGGCCCCATCTTACCAGGGTTCTTCCCACGGTGGGTGGCAGTGGTTTCGCCGCCTTTCCGTGCCAAGACATGGAGGATACAGGTCCCCACAATCCAAATTAATACGACTTGGTCGCAGTGCACGCAGACAAAGGCTGCAGCTACCGCCTGTGTCCCTCCCCTACCCCTCCCCAGTCGTTTTAGATGCAATTTACGGAAGAAACTACATCTAGCATTTGTTTTATCCGAACTTGTATATCTACACTATATCAAAGGCCACAGTTATTAAGAAGGCCTTCCACATGATTTGCTTTTTCTCTTGATCTGTGCAGACCCCATTACGGTCTCTATATATTTATTTTAAGCAGTTGGCTTTTCATATTTATTTCTTGTAGATTTAAAATAACTGATGCAATGAAAGTCGCATGGTACATTTTTTTAAATGGGTTGCTTGCCTTAGCTTATCCTGTTCTGATTTTAAATCCAAAAGCATTTCTGGGCGAACCTTCTGTTAGTTTTTGTCGGTCGGTTGGGTTGTTGGATGGTTCGTGTGACCGATTTGGGCTCTAGCGCAGGCAATGGCACAGGCACATGAGGACAGCTTGGTTTGTATGAGCACTCACGCACAGAGAACCCTACTTAAAATCATGCGTCTGACCTTCATGCCTTTGGCAGCACCGAAGCCAACTTGTAAAGTGGAGTATATGGTACATGCAGGTACACCAAAATGTGCCATTTGCACACATCAGAACGAGCTCTTTAAGAATATGATAAAGAAGAGGCGCAGTCAGTATACGCGCTGACGAGGTATAGCCAAGTGCGCTCCTTGAGTGGTAGGCACTTGGGGTAAACAAGATAGCTTGATCGCATTTTGAGGCTAATCAGGTGCACAAAGTGTGCAGCTAGCTAAGCAAACTTGCACGCATTATAAAAATACTCTGTAAATTTTGCCACTCACACTCAAAAGCGTGCGCACAGGTGGGCTCAAACGGGAATAGGACGGAGTTCCCAAATTATCGAATAAACTGCTTAGTCCCCAATTTTTTAATAGCAGTTTAAGTACAAATGCACCCTTTCACCCTCTTAGTTCTGTAAAAATCTTACTTCGGGGATATCTAAAGAGAAGATAAAGTTTCTAATGTTCACGCTCTAAGCACTGGAGGCTGGCCACCTGATTCGACAACGAGAAAGAGTGCAAGTAGCCCTTCGTTCTAATGGGAGATTTTAAGTGGCTGCCCGAACTGATAAAAGTCGGCTATATGAGCTTAGCCAGTTTTACATAGACCTCTTCTGCAACATCCTATGGACCTTATGAATAAAGCATTATTCCAACCGAATCAACCGGATCTAGTTTTCGGGTTGCTTCATCAGTTCTCAAGAAATGCTTCACATTATAAAGCAATTCACTGGTGATTCCGGCCTTACATTTTTTTCTCGCTGTTTTGAACGAATTTAAGCTGAAGTCTATCGGTTTTGACTAAAAAACTGGACAACAAAAACTCTCAAATCGAACTTTGGTTTTAGATATCGGATCACAAGATGAACAATTAGGGGCAATATCCATTTGACTTTTGTATAAGATAGGGAATTATTAAATGGGCTGAGGGGGCCGTGTCTCATGCACAAAGCTCAATATGCACATGATTAATCTGATACAGAGATTTAATTCTTTTTCTCCGTTTTCTTCTTGTTTAGCGCATCATGTTGACATGCAGCATCTGAAAACAAAGGCCAAACAGCATGGGGCTCCACTTTAGCTTTTCCAAGGGCCCAAAATAAAGTGTTCCAAGGTACTTTTCTTATTTTCCGATCACTTATTTCGGGTGAAATTGCATGATTGCTGCAAAGCAACATAAGCAAGAAGACTCAGGGTACTCTTTTAAAGAGGTTCTTTTCCAGTTCAAAATTCTGTAACCTTTTCTTTAAGGACCACCTGGTTATATCAGCTTCATAATGAACATTACTCTATGTATAAGGCAGCATCACTAAGGGACTGGCTGTACAATGAACTGGAGAAATCTGGTCCTACAAGCAAGCTCAGATTATTACCAAAGGTCTACTTTAGCAGTGCACACTATTGTGACATGTCAAGGCATAGCTTCCTCTCTGTTGAATATGAAAACGGCATTCTCTATATTTTCAATGATGAGTGCTGACGCAGATGAATGAGAGTTGCGTTTGGTGTTGTCGAGAAGGTGCTACATATCGCAGTTGAAAAATGCAATGACTGCAGTGGTCAGTCGGACTGCAGATAATGTTTTGTAATCCCTCTACCTTCTAAAATTAATCCGGCACGTTGATCTGAATGCCAGAACTAACAGAAGAACAAGCAAGCTGACATTGAGGAAACTTGCTGCACATGCGTCGCTTCAGCTATATTATCCTGCTTTCCACAACAGCTTGCGACACCTCGACAAGCATTCAACACTACTCAGTTGTATGCATCGGTGCCCATTGTTAAGAAATTTAAATAATGTAGTATTTCATATTTCTCACAGAAGAGTTGCACCTTCAAATTTTTCACAATCTGTGTCACAAGAAAAAAAAGCCTTTGATAATGAGTTGAGTTTGCTAAATGAAGGCATCGATTCATCTAGCTCATTTTACAGCCCACCTTTCCATTGACGCCGCCCTATAGGATTACGGATACTCAAGATTGCTTTCCGTGATATCATTTAAGGAAAGCCTACTCTGTTTTCCCTTTCACGGACAACTTTTAAACACCCTTACAGACACGAGAGCAATTTCCGTAATAGGTTTTACGGAATGCGTATTCCAGTTCATTGTCTTACGGACAGCTCTTAAATATCCTTACAGATAGAAGACGCACTTTCCGAAATCTGTTTTGCAGAACGCGTTTTCATTTGCGTACTGGGTATGCGTTTCAAAGGAACATTCGGTTATTAGGATTACGGATGATTTTTCCGGCAGAACAGGTGCCAGAGAATTTCTACGTAAAAGAGGGCAAATATTTGTACTGTATAGATACGACACCGCTTCGTGTGGCCGAGAAACTGTGGTATGGCGTTGTGGCATCGATGTTCCGGATAGTCCCCTGTGCACGTTGTACGTTCGCTGCATGCCTTCGCCCGCGTCACGCGGTGCCAGCGCTGCCTATTGGGCAGTAGATCGAACTATAGGGGGCGCTTTATCGAGCTTGTTGTCCCCACAGCCCGGTGTTTACCAACACAGCATAACAAAGAAATGGAACCTCGCCTAGCACGGTCTGGGCACGAGCGCTTCGCTCTGACCAGTGCTTTAGTCGCACGAGGAGCGGCCTTCGAATCGTCATCTTCGATTTCTCGGATCAAAAACAAACAAGAAAATTCGGTTTGTTGTCCCCACAGCTGAAGCGTACCGCTAGAGGCGTGACTGTTTGATCTCCTCCCCAATCACTCGTTCACCCTTAAGCTGAGACTAGAAGCACCGCTTCAGCGTGAGCTTCCTGCTCTTGCTTACACAAGTGTGAACGCGCAGGCAAGTGCAAACAAAGCACTGTAGAAGCAGCGAGCTCGTGCTAAATTTGGCACTCCTAGTCTCAGGCTTACGGGTGCACAAATATAGCTTTCTCGACTGCTAAACAGTACAAGCTAGCCCAGCCAGCTCATCTATCGGAGGATGCAAGCTGGGTGGCTTTTGTTCTCTGATATGGGCTTCTGATTCGCTGTGCACTAATTCCTACATGCTTTTGTGCAAGATATCATGAAGTGAGAAAGCGGCTTGACTTGCTAATTTTTGGTTAATATAAAAAGAAAAAGGGAAAATGTGCTTGGCATAAAGTTATAAACGTTTAGCATGCCCTCTTTTTTAAAAAACACAGGTTGACAAGGACATCCGAAAAAAGTGGCGACGCTTGGCGATTGACCTATCTGATCCATACGACAAAAGTTGAAAAGTGACAGGATATGTTACAGAATACTGCTTCAATGATCAAAAGGTTAGGGCTCGAACTTGCTGGGGATGGTTGAACATATTTTAAAACAAAATCCCGAGACTGAAAAAAAACGAAGTACTTTTTTGTGCCGTCCTTCGTTTTAGAGCGCTTCTCTTAGGCGCCCGTTTCCGGATTTCGCGGCGTAAGCGTAATTCACGCGCTAAATTTAGCAGAAAAACTGACGTCACGTGACCTCAACATCAATTCAATTCCCTGCATACATGACCTCAACACCAGTTCAATTCCCTGCTAAATTTAGCGGTGAAATTCGATTTCTTCACTAGATTTAGAGGACGAATTAGTTTCTCCGCTAGATTTAGTGGGAAAATTAACGCCACGTGACCTCAGCACCAATTCAATTCCGGGTAAATTTAGCGGGAATAGAATTGGTGCTGAGGTCACGTGACGTCGATTTTCCCGCTAAATTTAGCGGAGAAATGAATTTGTTCATAGGTGACGTGATACCAATTCATGTGACGTCATTTTCACCGCTCAATTTAGCGGGAAACAACTGGAATGTCAGAGGAGGAGAGGTGCGGAGGAGGATGAGGCATACCCTCCCCTCCTCCCCTCAAGAACTGCGCTCTAATTTCGCATTACAAAGATTTGTAAACGTCTCATTTTTGTTTTCTCAGTCTCGAGCTTCTGTCTAAAAATACTGCTTTCGCAGGAAGGCGCTGCATACTGGTTAAATTAAAGCGCCTAGATAAAAGCTGCGCCTAAAGACAACTGTACTTCTTGAGGTGCCGACTAAGGTAGTTCGAGTAGACCGTTCCGATATCTCCGGTACCTATCACGATACTTCGCTGCACCTTTGCGCATGCATGCCATATTGCTAACAAAAAAGTAGCAAAAAACACAACACAACATCTGGATGTTTTCATTTTTATTCGAGCGCAATTTTGGGGTAATTTCTTTAATTTTCTACAAAAATATGTAATTTTTGCGTCCATTCTTGAAATGAAAGAGAACGCGAACGACAAGCTTTGCCGATTTCTTTTTCCAGATTATTAACTATTGAAGCGGCCGAGGCCTTAACTAACGTGCGTTTCTCCCGCCTGTCGTGTATCTACAAGTTTGACCGCACGCTGTTTTGTCCCTTGTCATGCAATGCACTAGGACTCTTCTCTGACACTTCTAAAATATATCAAATTATGGTCAGATGAACTAAAAACAAAACCTTGTATTTTAAAATTATATATTAAATATCTAACAATCTCTCGTTGGTGATTTTCGGCAAAGTATTGCAAGTTCTTAAGTGAGGATCATTGGAGATAGTTTAATTACATTGATATCACCAGAAAGCTGAAATGAAACTATTTTGTTTAATAGATTTTCGATATTATTTGTACGAATTAAAATGTTTTATATACATTTGCTTCAGTTACTAAGGTTTTGTAGTGATCTATCATGAAAAGTAAATCAAATATAGTATGTTGTGTGTATAACCGGAAATAAAGCTTGAATCTAAGGGCAAGCTTTATTGCGGATTAAAATAACTTTCTTAATTGCGCACTATTTCAGGTATTTTTAGGCATATGTGTTAATTATTATTTAGAGGTAATCAACCATATTAATGCCAGAATATTGCCCAGAATTATCACCTATGCGAGAACGCTTTCAACGCACTACTCATAAGTTTCAAGTTTCCAAACAAAGTACAGTCAAACTCACCTATAACGAACCCGGGAATAACGAAAGTATCGGATATAGTCAAAGAAATTTTCATGTCACGCTCCTGCTGGTATACTTTCAATGTAATTTAAGCCCACTTTTAACGAACAAACTCGAAGCGGCGCCGCAGATATAACAAAAGAATCTGATAAACCCGCGAAATAATTTTGCGAAAATAGGCAGAAACTGACGTACAAAAGCTTCAGCATAAATTTAAAAAAAAATCTTTTGTCCTAAATTGCGGTGTGCTTCGGCGCCGGGCGACTTCAGGCATAATAAGTTTATTCCTCCTCCTCCTCCTCCACAAACTCCACGGCGCACTGCGCTCGCCAGGTTCGGCTTCGCTGCAACGCGCATCCCGGCGAGCACCCATCTCGAAGTCGGGCGTCAGGTGCAGCGGGGAGAAAAAGAAGGTGGGTGAAAAACAAGACGCGCACGGGAAGGAAAGTGGAACGGAATCCCGGTTCAGTCGCATTGAACCCAAAATCGGAGCACATTTCGTGAAGACGTCTTTGACCCGCCGTGCGCAGTCGAGCATCAACACCTGCTTTAGTACGCAATAAAACCTGAAACTTGTCGTACGCTGTTCTGTTCGTTCTTGCCTGGATACGTTTCAAGTTCACCGATTTTCCGAGTGTAGCATTAGGAATCTGACAATTCATTTATCGAAAGAGAAATATCAACACAGCGAAAATCGAAGTCACCTTTCACCTTGATTTACGAGCCACGGGATTGAGTGGCAAGCTGCGCCGCACTGCGCCGTCTGAGCAAAGCTGATCCAAAATACCTTTTCAGCTCTACAACAGATGGCGCTCTCTCTACTTTTCATAGAGTGCGCGTTGTCTCAGAGTGGAGACAACTCTGCCGTCTGCTAGCGGAGCCGCCATATGCCGCCTTCTTCGCCCGTTCAGTCTATGTGGAACAGGGCTTATGCAGTCGTTTGTGAGCTCTCTACGCAGCTAGGGAGCATTCTCACCTGCAAAATGGAGCGTGACCACTTCAAAACACGTGACGTCACGCGTTCCGTCAACTGTGCGTTTGATTTCCCATTTAAAATTACGATTTAGTCCGCATATAACGTGAATGTGCTCGCAAAAGTTCCGTCGGCTGCCGCTCGCATTCTGGTCCAGTTCTTGCAGATGGTCGATCCTATGCTGGGCCATTTGATACAAACTGTGTTCGTTACCACCTGCTGCGGAAATACCTACCACGTGTTTGGCCTCGCATTGAATGATGAAAATGAAAGAGGGATCAGCGAGCGCAGGCGCAGGTATGAGCATATATGTTCTGCTTTCTATCGCCTCTTCTTCGCCGATGTTGTCGTCGATAGGTTCTGGGTTAGCATTCGGAACTTCTGAAACAAGAACTCCACAATAAGAGACATCCCTGAAGTCCGTTGATGTTTTTGTTTGTTGTTTAATCAGAAAGAGCCTAATTTAGAAACCAGAAACTAAGCCAATATTGCTGAATTCTCAGCATACTTGGACCCACTGATCTCTATTGTAGTAGGCTGGATCGCGGACCGCGGTCTCGGCAGCTCACACGAGGTAGGCGGGTTTAGAGTGATAAACCGGAAGTTCGGAAGTGGCACCCCCCGGTTGCCGCCATGTTGTACGAAAATGTGACCACTCGTCACGTGACCTCCCAAGAGCCGTGACGTCATCGGTAATATGGCAGCGCCCAGAGCTGGCGGATGCCAGTTTGTTCGGTGCGCGGTAGCCGTGATGTGCAGCTGCTTTCCGACGATTTCGGACTTCTTCGTGCTCGCTGACAGAAGTATAATGTGAAAATATGAAGGAATGAGACTTTATATCGTTTTTGCGCAAGATCGCTCTGGATCATCTGGATATTAACGCCTGTGAGACAGCATCAGCTCCGTATCGCCGTACCGGTGCTCGGATTCCCGGATGTGTTCGAGGATCGATAGAACTTCGAGTGTTTTTAGCATGAAATTTTCGCATTCTCTTAGCTTTGTTTGAACTTTGGAATGTCTGAGAATCGACGCTAAATGTATGCGTCGGACGTAGGGTCTAGGGGAATTTGTTTCAGCCCTGGGTAACTGCATAATCACAGCAACTTCTAGCGAGAAAGCTCCTGCGACCTTTACGTTTTGTACTTATCAACAATTTTACGATATAACTTCTAGCATAAAATATTCGCGTTTTTCTTGCTTCGTTTGAACGTTGGAATGTCTGGGAATCGAAGCGAAAGGTATACGTCGCGTTAGGGCCTAGTGGAAAGATTTTCAGCCCTGCGTCACCGAATAACCATAGCAACTTTTAGCGAGGAAGCTCCTGCGATCATTAACCTTTTGTGCTAATCTACGATTCTACATTCGATCGTTTTTCTTCTTTTTTTTTGTGAGTGCGAAGTGCACACTTATTTTCAGCTGCAAGGATGACGTTTTATTGAGTGAGGGGATGAATAAATCGTTGCAGGCACCTGCTTCAAAGCTATTCGACTTGCTATAAGGACAACCGTTTTGGTGTACGCATAGATTAACAGCACATTTTTCATTTTCGTAGGATTTATTGCAGCAATACTTTTTCAACAAGAGTGCATTGTATTAGTCGGTCAATTATTTACTTGTTCTAATTACCTGGACATGATGATTCATATTTGTGTTCATCCCTTGTCCGGACATCAGTCTTGTTGAAAAATGTTGACTACCATTCCTTTCGGTCTCCTCAATAGACTTTTTGCAAAAGTGTGGGCTGCCTATACTTCGTATTCACCATAACCTGGAAAAGGGCAACCGCCACAGCCCCCTCGAGCCAATCAGAGAGACGGAGTGAAGGTGTGTGACAAATCTGTGCAGACGAGCAATCTGATGATATCTTGTCATGTGCCTCTCTCCAACGTGCATATTGACTCACCAAGACTGTAACCTTCGCCGTTTGCCAAATTGTGATGAAACGATTTACAGTAGCTACTACTCTAATTACCCAAGGCCTTCATAGTTTGGGCATTTGCTCGACAAGAATGTTACGTCCGCCATCACTGTGAACTCGGCTCAGCGCCTATTTGACTCGAGTGCTGCATTAGCGTTTGACGTGAATTGGAATATATTCGTGTGCTTTACGCCGAAAAAAAAATGGTGACAGCTGTGTTTCTTGATGGCGTTTTGCAAAGGGTCTATGTGTCATACGTATAGGAAGTGCCTGCTATATAACAATGCATCAGCACATACTATTAAACTAGGTGCTCAGAGGTGTGTTTGTTTTTGCAATTAACAAATTACAGCAATAATTATTTTTACGAGTGTAGTAATTACTTTCGGTAGCTGGGACCGTTTTGTGCTCATTAATGTCAGTGTGCTTTGATGTTATTATTATGTGTGTAGCTTTAAGAATCCTCTCTGCAATGCCTACAAAGGCCCCTGGAGGGAATAAATTAATAACATCTTCACATCACTGGAGTTGGTTTTCGGATGCACCACATGTTCAGGAGAGGTGGAACGAGTGCAGCCCGATGCAACAAGTCTGCCAGTCTGGTTTGTCCCATTAATTAATATGGGGGGGGGGGTCGGAGATGCGAGTGTTCTCAAAAGGTCCAGTGCGTGCAGTGAACACAATTATTGGTGTATAGACTCTGAAGGCGTAAAGGCAAGCGTGTTTATTTGGTTAGTGTCTCAAATATGTTTATTTCCAGTTGATCACATACCTAATTGTTGATTCCTAGCAAAAGGTTCCATAACGAGTTCTTTCTGCGACAGTCTCGTGTGAGGCGTTCAGTCGTAGTACCTGTGCTCCTTGTTGGATGATGCTCCTGGCACGTCGGTGTTCAGTTTGGTCGAGTGGCAACTTTGACTGACTGATGCCGTCTTGTAATCATACGTCATGTGCGGCCACAGACATCTGATGCACTGAAGCTGCAGGGCTGGCTTCTAATCCGCAAATTTTCCTGGTAGCTTTCTGCGTCAATGCAGCATGCTCGGGCATGTATTGCTTACATGGCTGTGCCTTTTGCTGTACCGTTGACTTGATGGCTGGCAACAATATTTGTTTGCTATCCACGCCATTTCACTTCATTTCGTCATAGCTATTTTTTCTGCATCCCACGACCACAGCAACTTGTGTAAGTCTCGTGTGGCAAAGTGAAGTCGGGTGATGCTTGGTGTCCACTTTTGAGAACAACCAACCACTCTATTTCTTCAAGTCGCTCAGCGGCATTCTCCCTCAAAGTTGGAAATTGTATGCTTCGTGGAGTGGACACAAATAATTGGTGTCAGCAAATTATTAGGTATTGTCCTTGGACGATAACCGACACCAAGTCAACTGTCATTGCATTACCGCTCACCTGCTTTGTCGTGCTTGGCTCCCGTCGAGGTGATGGCGATCAGGAGCTTCGGAGTAATGTCGGCGTCAGGGACAAAGGCCGCCGAAGATAATCCTCAATGTCCCGCGGTCGTTTCTCGAGACGTGGTTGAGGGTCGTTCGGCACGAACCCTCGCAGGCCAATTCATTGGTACGGGAAGCTCCGGTAGACATGGTCGGCCTCATGCAGTGGTAGCAGAGTGGTTTTTTGTCGGTCATTCGCAACACCTCCGTTTTCCTCGGTGTACTTTCTTCAGCGCAGACCTACACCAATGTCGGGAATGCTTCGGCATTGGGGTGTCTCATTGAATTGGCATTGAATATTAAGGGGCAGCCGGTGGCGGTCATCGAGTCATTGTGGCGTAAGTTGCCCTCGGTTCGTCAGATGCTGCTTCGCTCGCAGAAGTCTCCGGTTGAAATGCCTGTCAAACTTGTTCCGTAACAATCTCGGCAATCAAAATAAAAGCCGGGCAACTGATGGCAGGAAGTAGCTTCCTGATCTCCTCCCGGACAACGTCGTGGATGATGTCGCGGATGCCTGGGAGGCTGGCGTCGAAGTAGCAGCTGGACAAGTCGAGTGTCGAGACGCCGGGAAGTTGTTGATTGTGACAGGCTCGGGCATGAAGTGCACGTTCAATGTTGGAAGCCTCGGTGATATGAATCCCTTCGACTGTTGTCGGGGGGTTGCGGGCAAGGCTGCCGAAGGTGTTGTCTCTCACATGAGGGCCATGGGATTCTTAGGTTCTTGTCTTCTGTAGCATCAGGGTCGGCGTGGGTGCTCGATCAGGTGCAAAACATCCTCCACGAAGGCGGTGACGCTCTCGTTGAGGCCGCGTTTTGGTCAGAATCAGGAATGCGGCTCTCTCTCGTCGATGTTGGCTGACGAATGTGCGCTTCAGTTCGGTCTTGCAAACTTCCCACGACGTTAAGGAGGATTCATGGTTCTCGGACCAGTGCCTGGCAGTTTCTTCCACGAGAAGTATAGGTTCTGCAGGAGCTGGTCGTCTGTGTCCACCCATTGTGGCGGGTGACACGGTCGTATTGTTCAATCCAGTCCTCGACGTCTTCATACACATTGCGTGAAAAGGCGTCGGAGTGTGAGGTGCGAGGGGCATGCAAACAACGGTGGGAGCGGACGCGGTTTGCTGCTACAGGTTTGTCATTGTTGGCTTAGTCCGCTTCGGCTTTTCTGGCAGGAGACTGAATTCCGGTGGTTCTTCCTGGTAGCAGCAGCTGGCTCGGATTTCAGGTTCTTCGTGGTGTATTTGCGAGGTTCGTTCTTGTGGTACTCGCTCGTCTTGCGGTGTTTGTGCCGGGCTCGGGATAGGACTTGGTTCACGGCTCGCCGGGGGTTTAAGATGCGGGATAGTCCGCTACCCCTGTCCGTTATCGGGCAACTCAGCTGAGGAGCCGCCAGGGTGCACACACAGTGAAGGGCTATGGGTAAAGTACCCAGCACCTCTACCAGAACATACGATGACAGCGGAGCATGGCCTGGAACTTTCCAGAATAGTAAATATTGATAGAAGATAGGACTGGAACAAGAATTCGTGACAACATAACAAAACTGACAGAAGAGAGTCTATCCTGACCAGTAAAGAAGCTGCATTGCTTTAGTGGCATTCTGTCCGAATAAATCGTCTCCTTTGGGTTTTGGCGACTGCCGTGGACGAATTGAACTGAAATGGATGTGGGACCACTTCTCTGGTAATGGTTCACTGCAGACTGTCGCCGCAAAGCGGCGTGAGCGGGTGGGCTGGGTAGGTAACACGATCGATGAAATGCCCGTACAGCTTGCAATTCGCGTAGCGAGTGTGGATGAAACGTTTGTGTCGACGAAACGTGCGACAGACCAGAGGAATCAATACCAACTGCAACACCTGTGCTCCGTGAAAGTGCACGTCTATGCCAGAACAATTTAGGAAGCAGCACAGCATCACCTGAAGCACGGCATAGGAACTACCAGCTTGAAGGCAGCTCTTCGGTACGCCGCACACCCGTGCTCCGTGAAGTGCATGCTTCCGCCACAACAATTTGAAAAGTAGCACAACATCATTTAGCACGGCACAGGAACTACCAGCTTCAAGGCAGCTCTCTGGTGCCCCGCACAACCAAAGTGAGCCTTCGGTCATTTGAACGAAGCGGCACCACGATTGCACACTGCCAAGCACGACTCGCGTAATTTCTGTAGAAAAACTGTGTATCCAGATACGTTGCACAAGCTTCACTGCAGATTTTGAGGATTCCAATGGTCAACGAGAGCACAGAAACGTTGCTTAAATATTTATTCTAGCGATATCCGAATCAATCGGAGGTCCGAGCAACGCAGGGCCGGTTGTCTGTTTCATGACCATATCCCCGTCGATCACCAGCGAAATGCACACCGTTCCTCCGTATTTTCACGTTGTACCTACGTGAGACACCACGCTGAACTCTGAAGTCGCTTTCGACCGGTCTCATATGACGGCTTCCGCGTCTGAAATGAACTCGCCGAGACGATCGACAACGAACAAAGCCTCCGACAAGCTCCGGCCCAGCTGAGGCCAGCCGCTGCCTTGGGCGCTGCCATCTTTTCTGTGACGTCACGTGTTTGGTTTGGTCACGTGACGAGTGGTTAAATTTGCGTACAATGGCAGCGGCCTTATGGGGGTCACTTTCGAGTGCAGACCGGAACCCCGGTTTATCGCTCTAAGCCCCTCTACCTCGTTGCGGCAGCTGGGGCCAAGTGTCGCCACCGGCGGCTATTGAATGACACTACCAAATGCATGGGACTCTATGGGAAAAACAAGAAAAAGTGCCGTTTCCCCCGTTTCTAAGCTGTTGTCGGCACTGAAACTTTTTGGCTGCTTTTCGATAAGCCCGTCAAATAGCTTGCGTACAAACATTAAAACTGACAGCCCTCGCAGTTCTTATAAATAAATATTTTGTGGTCGAGAGTGACTCCGCTGGCGAAAATGTAGTGCAGCTCAATGAGGCGAGAGTTACCTAGAGTTACCGCGGAGTCGGTGGCGGTTTCGTTGAGTTGGGTTTAGCAGACGACAAGCTCGAAGGCTTTGCTACGCGGAATTCGCTCACTCCCGGAAAGCCGCTGTCGAGATGGAACTTCTTTGTCATTCATCAACTTCTGGGCTTCCCCGAGGACGGTCTCATTGACGGCAAGTTCCTTTGTTTACTCCACTACGAGAGCAAGCTTGCCAGCTCAGCCGTAGGTGCTCCGGTACGTTTAATTTTTTTAATCGGCGTTCGAACGTTTGACGAAATACCGATTTGATCTCCAAACACCCGACATAAGGATCGCAGCGCACCATAAAATACTCGCCTCCTAGCACAGCGTACATGCTTCAATATTCCTACTTTTGTACTTTTCTCCCATAGACTTGCATGTATTGCGTGGTGACGGTTCAATGACGGCTCACTAACACATGAATGACCATGACACAAAATGTGGAAGGCCTCAATGATCTCTCTCGTCACCCTATCCTTGTGCGCTTTCAGAACGGTGACTCTGCCAAAGTCAGGCCGACACTTGCACTCTCTGCAATAAACAAGCAAACCCCCCCCCCCCCGTAGCTCCGAGCGAATATGAGTGCTCTCGTAATCTATCATTTAACCCACCAATTATCACTTAACCCACCAAGGCTTCTCTAATTTTTGCATCGGAGACCCCGCTTCATCTTCAAGGAAGATTTGCCCTACAACGAATCTGTTTCTACAACGAATTTCGGCTCTGCAACAGATAGGGTCCTACAACGAATAGACCGATCTCACTAATCAGTTTGACTACGCCACCGCTGCCGCAATGCATCGAGGGAACTTTAGTCTTTGGTCTCGTGCGACAACCTCGCTGGAGCTCTGCGCGTGTGGAGCACGAGACGGCTGAGCCCTTTTGCACTGCCGGCTGCCTCCTGTGAGACTAAAGTTATGGTGGCGCCACGCATATGTCGAACACTTAGTGAGGATCGGTCTGATTGGATCCTATACAACGATTTTACTTTTGGATTCTTGCGGCAAATTTGGCTGAAGAATCACAAAGCTGCACTCTGCAGAAATACTGAGTGTGCACCGTACGTGCATTGCCCGCGATGCGTTTCCAAACACCCATCAATGGCGTTTCTTTCACCATTCAAACCAAGTAAAGGAAGGGGGGAGGTATAGTCACTCATGTTTACGCCCTTTGCTTTGTGATTTGTTCATCGGCACTCTTCTCGGCAAATGCCGCAATTCCATTGGCTACGTAGCAATGATAAAATGTCCAGGGCTGACCACGCCCTCTGCTTCTTTCGTGACAATAGTGTCGAAAATTGCGTCCACATCTTTCGCTACTCAATGTGGAGGGCTAGTGGGGCATCACACCGGCCACCTTTCTCATTGGCCGAACTGAGTAAAAGAAGACCAACAATTGGTTTTCCGGGTGCATGAAGGAGACACTATATACACACAGAGATCGTTGGGTCTGAATCTGATGGCCCAAACGGTTCAGATACTCGATGACGAAATTGAAGAACGTCAGCAGTAATTCCGAGCAGCGAACATCATGCCCAACTGCGTTGTTACTGCCATCGCGTAACGAAAACGATGCTTCGGCCAAAGGTCCCCGCCGTCGTATGTAATCCTTCGGGGTTGTTTTCATCGTGCGCACGCAAGGTCCGTTTGTGTTACGTCCTAGCCGGTCGCCGCGCGCTCGCGAAGTAGCGAGAAGTCAGTCCTGTTGCACCAACGGTTTGCGTTGTCTATAGGGGTATTCACTGGACGCCATATTTGAGGGTGCTATTTAGAGCGCATGCTCATACCGAGCTCACATTAATAGGCTGCAGACCTCCATTCTTGATGGTGCAGATGCACGTTACAAAAGAACTCTGGAAGCTCGGCATCAGCACGCGCCCAGCATTCGCACACACAGCCATGGCCGCCAGTGAATACTCCCTATACCAGGGCCAGGAAAGTCCTCCTTAATTGGCCTGGTACGGAGAGGAGGTCGTGTCAAGCATGGTACGAAGAACCCTGCTGGTTCTGCTCTCTTCCCCAAGTGCGCCGTAGTCGGATCACCCACGAAGCGAGCTCGTGGACAGCGTTTTCATTTATGTATTTATTTATTTTACGTTGCCGCTATTGACGAGATGATCGAACCATCGATCATTCCGGAGAAGGTCGCTTCTGGTTGATGCCATTTTCATCGTCCGTGTATGTGGCGCGTGATTTGCAATCGCTTTCCGAAGCGACAAACATGTGCGTTCTGGGGGTTGTGGAGATCGCACGCTGAGCTTCCCAGCAAGGCCACCATTAAAGGCGGTACTGCGGGCGATTTCTTCATGGTCCCCGATTTGCTTGAAATTTTGCTAAACTCGCCAAACAACATCGCTAAAATAGAATCCCAAATATTAGGTCAAAATATTATTTTTTCGCGAAGTTATTGAATTTACAATTTTGGTCCTCACCGTGTTTTTCAAACTGAAAATCTCTACTGGCAACAACGAAAAAGTGACGTCAGTGGAAGGCATGGGTTCACTCTTAGGACTGTAGAATTTGTTCCCAACTGATTGGAAGCCGTTTCATGGTGTCAAATGAATGCTTTGGAAGCTCGCTCCAGTACCCCCGCACCTGCACGGAACAAATGATTGGCATATTCTATTTTTTAGACTGCTTGCTCGACTGGCAAGCCTGCCCGCCACTGACGTCACGGCACTGAAAAGTGCGGGTATATTTGAATGTTGGTTTTTGCATCATTTTCATTTGCCGATTTCGCAATAACTATTATGAATTTCGCGATACTAAATAGCAACCAAAAGGAAAGCCGGGGAGTCAGAAAATACATTAGTTAAGGTACTCGAGAACGCCGAGTACGTGCTGCTGAGGGCGTACCCTTTGCATAATGTATACTCTTGCACCACTGGCTTTGTTTTTTGTCTTTTCGGGAAATAACATGTAGGAATGAGTACCAGGCGATGCGAGGGTGTCACGCGCAAGCCATGTATAAAAAGGAGGGGGGGGGGTACTTTGTCCGGCTTGTTTTTTCACAGAGCTCGGTGTTTACCCAACACCCGTGAACTGAATTCGCTAAAGGATAACTCCGGTACATTTTCTCGATTTTAAGTTTACGACGACTTTTAGTGAAGGAAGTGTCTTCGAATTACCAGGTGTTTTTTGTTTTGTTTTTGTTTTTTACTATGCCTTGTGTAGTTTTGTTGATATCCTACTCCTATATCAAAGTTTTGTTTCGGGGGTCTACGGTGAAACCGATACTACCAATTCCAGCATTATGGCAACCCTTGTGATCGGCTGCATGGCCATCGTGTGACTCAATGTTGGTATTGGCGGTACCGCAAAACGTACGACTGCCCAGTCGCAAGAGCAGTTCCGATCAATCAGGTAAGATGCTACGGCTGTTTCACTGCTTTGCACTGCAGATATCAAACATCTGTAATTTATAAAGTTACCGGTTGAAAAGCGAGTTTGTCACGATGAACGCAGGCTCAAAACGAGCCCGGCCCTCTTCCGAGAAGAACTACAATCTTGGTGGCGTGAAATGCACGTTGCAGAAGCATTGTAGAAGTTAATCGTAAGCTCGCGGCTGAGCAAGAACGGACCAACGTACTATAAGCAGGTATTCACTGGACGCCATATTTGAGGGCGATGTTTAGGGCGCATGCTCAGAACGAGCTCACATTAATAGCCTGCTAAGACCAGCAATCTTGATGGTGCGGAATAGGGCTATTGCTAAACTACCCAAGCATCAAGGAGAATGCTGGGAATGTATGTACACGCGCCACACGAGCTCGCCTTCCCCGTACAAAAGATTCGAAGTAAAACACCAAAATAAAGCGTTGACGAACGCGCGTGCAAGATGCCATTTGTCTTAGGCATTTGCTTTAGAAAAATTACCACTGCTGACGCCAGCACGTGCAGCGCGTGTAACTGCACTCGCAGCACGCTCCTTGGTGCTTGGATAATTTAGCAAAAGGACTATTCACGTTGCAAAGGAACTGCGGAAGGTCGCTGTCAGCACGCGCTCATGAGACGCGCGCACAGCTATGGCCGCCAGTGAATTCTGGGCAGGAGATCGAAGAATAACGCCTCTAGCGGTACGACTTCAGCTGTGGGGATAACAAACCGCATTTTCTTGGTTGTTTTTGATCCGAGAAATCGAAGATGACGATTCGAAGGCGTGCGACTGAAGCACTGCCAGATCGAAGCGCTCGTGCCCAGACCGTGCATAGACGAGGTCCAATTCCTTTGTTTTTCTGTGTTAGTAAACACCGGGCTGTGTGGGCGCCCCGTATACAGTTCGATCTCCTGACCGGCGACAGTGAATGCCGCCTTCGGCGCCACGACGCGCTTGAGCGAGCAGGGAGTCAATAATCTTTGTGCGCGATCGCCGAAGACCACTTACAAACTAAGGCCGCTGAAACATAACATGACAAGCACAAATCGTCCGCTGGGACAGCTGGAAACGCAGCAGAACTACACGGCGAAAGAAGTAACAGTACAAATAAGAAACCTCCTTGAACACGAAGATGACATCATGCCACAAGGTTGCTTGACAAACAGCCAACCCGCTGAATGCCCGCTGAGAAGCTGGTGGTAGAATTATTTTTATATCGTATTTTGGAGTGGATCGAGGTTTCCCATTAGAGTAATATTTTGCCAGTGCTCGTATTTAGTTTCCGCAAATCGATATTAGTCATTTGCTTTTGCTGGACTTTTGACTGGAGTAACCCTTAAGTTTACGTCATCTTTCTCGATCAAGCGCGAGGAGCAGATTGAAAACTGATTCTGCGTCGGCGTTTGGCTGGAATTCGTGTTCGATTGGTGATTCACTAACTGAACATGGCCCCCAGCCGAGCACGGATAACGTTATAATAGGCCCGTGGCTCTCAAGTTTTGTGCAGCGCTCCAGACGAGCAAAACAAAACACCTGTACGTCGCGTTTCAAACATACGTCCTTACGCTTTCCTTACCACAGTGTCTTTATACTCCGTGTGCTTCATAAGTGCCAGCCTATATCTTTTCACCAGTGTACTCGAGCCAGACGGTCATAGCGAGCTACCAGGCCAGGATTGGGTGCCGCGACTGCCCGCAGAGTCAGCTTGTGCGCTTTTCTCGTGCATCATAGCTGCGAGTACGTCCAGTTAACAGGGAGCGATACTCGAGCTCGGCCCTGCCAAGCACGCCTCTCACACTGTCGAGCCGTCCAGGAACATGCGTTATACTCGGCCAAAGTAGCAAAGTATGTTTCACGTAAAGCGAAACATACTTGGTCACGGGAGGCTATGAAAGAGAGCAATAAAAATAGTAAAGCTCAAAGGAATGTTTCATGAGACGCTGAAGCCACGAGCAGCATCATCTTTTTTTTTTTTTTAGACGCTTTGTTATTGCGCATAGACAGATGCTGACAGACGCCTGTATTCGCACATGACTCGCATATAATCGGACGTTACAGCGCCGCGTTTTATGGTCGCATCTGCGTGGATGGTGCAGCCAGCATTACATTACCGTAATAGACCGACCACACCAACCACAGTTTGCTTACGCCACCACTGCCGCAATCATCGAGGGAAGTTTAGTCTTTCTGCACGTGCGACAGCCGCGCTCGAGGTCTGCGAGGTGTAGAGCGCGAGACGGCACAAGCCCTCGCTTGCACGGCTGTCTGCCTCCTGTGAACTAGTGAACTAAAGGTATGGCGGCGTCACACATGCGCCGAACGCTTAGTGAGGATCGGTCTATTACATGGTCGCATCTTGCGGACGCCCTGCGCGCTTCCAGTCCGAGAGCAAGGGGCCGCTTACCGGGGATGACGTTCGAACCTTTCATCCTAATAATTAGCTCCGTGTTTTCGGAGTTTATTTTTCGTGAAATTCGGAGGGTGTTTTTCGGAGTTTATTTTTTAGCGAAAATTCGGTGTTTATCGGAGTTTATTTTTCGTAAATCCCCAATTCTCCGAAATTCGGAAATTAATTTCGCAGTGTTTCCTATTAAAAATAATAAATAATAACCGGATGCAAACGTATGCCAGATAAAAAATAAAACGCGCTTGTATCAATTAAGATTTCTTCAGTTGAATTTGGCGTTGGTGTCATTGGCAATACTAATTTGTCCCACGACAAAAGTCGCACACAAGTGTGGCTTCGATAAACGTCGATACCTTAAAATCAATAAACTGCCGGAGGTAGCCGCAAGGAAGCTCGTAGTCATCCCATCAATCTATCCCGCGGCCGCGCGAGGTGGAGTGGTTAAGGATGTAATAGAGAAGTTTCAACTGCCCCTCTTCCCTATTTTATACAATCTCTATGGTCCATAGCTTTCACTGTTACCCCCAGAAACATACCCTCTCCTTTCTCTAAATCCCAAATCCCATGGCCCAAACTGGAAACCAAAAGAGTGGCTTTTGTCGTGACACGAATGGTACGATGACCTGTTTCCCTGAACCAACCTTGACGAGACAAGCCGTAAGACCCCCTTTTGACAACGGTCCGAGGCTTGAAAGATAATTATGGTGTCATTTTCCCAGGACCATTGATCCTGCGCTGCTCAAATTGCAAAAAAAAAAAAAATATTTTTTTTTGTTGTTGTGTGTGGGGGGGGGGGGGGGGGCATGGGCACATAACAATTCGGAGTAGTATGCTCGTTACGGAAAATTGGTTGCACGAGCATATTACATTCTAATTACACTTGGCGTTCGTGATTTTTTCTACAAAATATAGCGATGAAACCTGGCTGTTACATACATTAGACGGTGTTAATAATAAAAAAGGACGCATGAAAAAAAAAATGTTCAAAGTGCAGGCGAAGCTGGTGCATATTAATCATGATGTTGAAGGTCCCTGAGGGCCGAGAAGGAGACTTTGCAAGGAGCAAAAAAAGAAAGTGGGCAGACAGTGTCTAGGACCCTACTGGTGAACACGAGGGTTGTTGGTTGGTAGATACAAAACTCAAGTATAAAACAGCGAGGACAAGGACGGGAACAGGAGATCTTTGGAAAGATGTCCTGTTCCCGTCCTTGTCCTCGCTGTTTTATACTTTGAAGTTTTGTATGTAAACCCTGCCTGCCCCGCTCCTGCTATGCAGCGCTCTCTGCTGCGTGTCTTCAGGTCTCCTTCCCAGTTCCGAGGGGTTTGAACATCGTCACTAAAATAAGACATACACTTCGGCGCTTTTCCGACATCCTAGCTGAGGAAGCCTGCAAGCCGAGATCGAGGGTACGTCGTGCGCGCGGTTTTCTCACTGAAAGTGGTCATACTAGTTCTTGACCCAACGCGGCGCGACAAAAAGAGAATCACTCGTGCATGCCGCTGTGGAAGGCTCACGGCGCATGGAGTCGTCGTGCATTACGAGACGAGCTGATTAATGCGCGCTTCGCAAGCATTTCGTGCCCTGATCAATTCGCGGGCCACTTCCCATGAAGACTGCTCGGACAGCTTGTCAAACAAATTTGCTTTATGTAAGCTTCCACGGCGGGAGAGTTGCCGCTGCCCGCCGACTAGCTTCTGGTGTGCCTGCCGCAGTGTGGAAATTGGGCCAATGTAGTATGGTTCTTGTTGACATGGAGTACTGTACAGCTTGCTGTCCGTTACGTATTACGGAGCTCATGCAACGCTTTATGTGACAACTGAACCATTTTGATGATTTCATTGGGCAACGCTGGCGGTCGCCAATTCTCAGGCCTGAAGCGAAGTAATTGGGTCCGAGTTCACGTCCAACGCTTTGTGACGCGGCCCCGTGCGTCCGAAGCTACGCTCGTAACGAGTGCCCAAAAAGAATGGCACGCTCAGCCATCGGGCCCAGCCCCTGCCAATTATCCAGCGGTAAGCGCGCTGAAATGGGGTCTTTTCGCGCGCGAAGTTTGGGTATTGCCACCTGGTGGAGTTTTTTCACAACCAGGAATGGGAATACTTCGCTTCCCCGCCGGCGCAAGCACGTCGCAACGGCAAGCTTCTGTGCTCTAAGAAAATGAAAACGCATAGCCGCGTGGGTAGCAAGCGCACTTTATCGATGAGAAAACAGAAGCGCCCCTGGCGAGCTTCTCACCGCGAGGTAAGCCAGCGCAACATATCCGAGTCTCCTGTTGCTGAGCGCGCACCACGATATAGGTTTTAGGGGGATCGGTGGCCAAAGTGGGCCAGCGCACACTGATGTAACTAGGTTCGTGGGAAAGAAGTGCGCAAGCTCCCGTATCGTCGCCATTTTGGCTTGCGAAATGAGCCATTTCTCCTTACCCTTTCCATTCTTGGTGAGCCGACATAAATTCGCTGGTGACGGTGGCTTTATAGATACGTTTCTTGTATACCGAGATTTTGCTATCCACATGCCAACGGAACAGGCGTTCATCTTCGTACCACCACCACATGCGGTGTCGGTGCTTGGAGATTTTAGTCTGTGCAGGATATATCTACGTGTGCGGACGATACATGGTTTGTGTTTTTTTGAATATCGTTGATTATGACCAGACGAGACGGATTTTTGTGAATGAAAGAGTATGTTAATGATGATTATTTTATATTATAAGCTTCTTTCTGAGCTAAGAAAGAAGACTTTTGTCATAGGTGTACCGTTCTATGAGAAGAGTTTCGTGTCGACTAAGCACCTGGTGCGGACTTTGCACCGGGTGCGGAACATGGGCAAACACCTTATTTTTGACCCCAAATTTGCCCCTGCGAACTATACACCGGATGCCGACTATAGTCCGGAAAATACGGTATTACAAAAATAAATTCATTGCAATTAAACATAATTAAATGAAAGTATGGAAGACAGCAAAAAACCTGATGTCTGAGCTGAGTAGCACTATCCCCAGTGTCCTTAAAATAGATGGTGTTGATTATTCAGGCAGAACATTTGCAAATTTGTTTGATGCCAATTTTTTACACTCAGTCGTTCCAACGTCATCGCCGTTCCACGAAAAAAAAACTTTGAAGTGTATATGTCCACGCCCACCAGGGTTTATATTTCTATCACCAACCACGGGGTCCGAAGTTTTTAACGTTATAAATTCATTAAAAAAGACAGCGCCGCATGTGGCGATAATGATTTAAAATTTAATCCTATAAAAGCAATTGTTAATATAATTCTTCCTCTCTCTGCAATCTGTGATAAAACATTGGGCACGGGGGTATTTCCTCCGAAGCTAAAGATCGCCTGAGTATCAATTGTGATCAATGATACACCTTTGTGTATCAATGATACACAAAGGTGGACCAAATAATACTTCAAATAACTACAGACCCATATCCGTGTTACCAATATTCTCGAATTGTAATGGAGACGATAATAAATTCACACTGCCCTACCATTTTAGAAAACGCAATCTCATTGTGAAACAGCAATATGGTTTTCAGAAAGGAGAATCTACTGAAGAAGCTTTACTGAATATGAAGAATAAAATTTTAACTCATTTTGAAACAAAGCTTTATGCATTAGAGGTATTTTTAGACTTCATAAAAGCCTTTGATTCTATCAGGCATGAAATAATTTTTAAAAAGCTTTATAATTATGGTATAAGAGCTTTTTGCCCTACAACTCATTCAATCGGAAACCGGTAATATACATTATGACGTTCCCTAAGGATCAATCTTTGAACCACTTCTATTCATGGTGTACATTAATGATATAGTTAATATACCATATACACCTGATATTGTACTCTATGCAGACGACAGCTAAATGTTTTTTTTTTGGTGCTAACATAGATGAGCTTGAAACATTAGCAAACAACTGGATGATAGAGCTGCGTACATGGTTGGCGTGCAATGAATTGGAATTAAACGCTGAAACAAACGAAATATATGGTATTTAGAACAAGAAATAGAATATTATTCGAAAACTAAACCTTCAATCTAGGAACACTGAAATTGGTTACGTGAAAACCCACAAGTTTTTAGGGGTATTCCTTCAAGAAAATCTAAATTGGTCTTATCATATTGATCGAATTCGACCCGACATTTTCACGGGCAATCAGAATTATAAGTAGGCTCAAATATGTTCTTCCGGTTTGTTAAAAGCGCCAGCTCTACTATACTCCTGTCCACTCTTGTTTAAGCTATTGTAGTTTAGTATAGGGTAAATGTCGAAAGACCTGTGTATCTCAGTTGCTTGTCCTGCTTAAAAGAGCAGTGCGGTCAATTGCCTTTGTATCGTATCAAGAACACTCCCGGCCATATTTTTTCAAGTACTCCCTTCTAACAACAAAGCAACCACTCACTCATAAATTGGCAATTTACATATTCCACAAAATTAAACCACATCCTGAGTTCGTGCAAAAATTACATCAACAAGGCATCCACATACGAATTCCGTCATACGCACCACCTACAGTCAAGAATACGCACCAACTATGGTAGACAAAAGATACCTAATCAGATCGCACAATTATTAAATAACCATCCTGAAATACTGTCCTTGATTAATACTTCTAATACAACACATAAATTTAAAGTTTTCTACCTTAAAAAGTTTTCTTCTAGGTCTAACATAATCTGTGTTGGTGTTTTGGTGTGTTTCTGTTTTGTTAGATCACATTTTGTATGTCGCTGTTTTTTTTTTGTTTAATGGTGATATTGGTTTTGATTCGTTTTTTTACTGTACATTTTTGCTGCTGGACTGTACAGGGGCGGGTCCTCATCAGGCGACTTTAGTCGCATTTGACCCTGTCCTCCGAGTCGTTTGTCTGAATGATGTACATTCAATCAAATTGCGTGTTTAATTCACAATATAACGACTACAAGACTTGCTGGTGTGCGAAATAGAACAACGGACTTCAACGGATAGAATTTTAACCACGTTTCTTACCCGGTTTTATGAATAACACTTTTTTTAGATGTCCTAAGACGCTTTAACTTTGGCGAGTTCTATGATCAAGGTATCACTCAAGGTCCGGTCCTTATTCACCTTATTCAGATTTTGGCTGTCGACGTTGACAATGATAGAAAAGAAACCGAGACACGGAGTCCCGGGGCATGACAAGACCCTCTTGAATCCGGAACATCTCCTCGCCGGTGTAGCGCTTCTCGTGGAACGCTTTGCCTGACCTAACGCTGCTCACTTTCAGATGGTACAGATGATCCCGCTTCGGCTTGGCTGAGATGAGAATTTCCACGTACACGGAGATACTGGACAAGGTCGGGTCAACGACGAAACGAAAGAGGCCCCTACAATCGAGGTCGATGATGGGCCCGCCAAATACTCTGAAGTCCGTAACGGACGCCTTCCCCATGTAGAGTTTGGAGCACTTGTTTACCTCCCAGTAGTAGGCGGAGATGAAGTCGAGGAAATGGCAGCTGCTGCCTAGTTGTCTCTTGAGGTAACTCCACGTCGTCTGCTCTAGGAACATGTCCCGACGTCTGCAGGTTCGATACCAGTCCGTCATGTCGTCCATTCGCTTCTTGAAAGTCTCCAGCTCTTTCTCGGTGATTGCCGTATTGTCAAAAAGTGGCGACGGTAAGGATCTCATCGCATTGCTGCTGTATGATAAGCATTCTACAACCTCTTATACAGGGTGTTTCAGAGCACGCAGGCCAAATCGCTCCTGCGAAAACTACTCATCGCAACGAAGAAAGGCTTGTGGCGATTTGGTCCTGGGCCAAGGGCCCAGGACCAAAACGACACAAGCCTTTTTTCGTTGCGATGAGTAGTTTTCGCAGGAGCGATTTGGCCATGCGTCTCTGAAACACCCTGTATATTATATGTTTTTCTTAAATAAACTTCAGTTGCGAGTGCACCTTGTGTTGTATCCACCCTTCTTTGTCCCTGTTGACTTTGGCGCTTTTATGTATTTCAAGAAGGAACCCTCCGGCTAGGTGACGCACGTCGCTGCCCAGGGCGGTGGCTCGGCTGACTGTCCGACTGACGGAATGCCCCCTTGCGCAGACGAAGCCCCTGTGCCGGCAGGGCCAGCTGTGCTTCTCGCTGACGACGGAGGCGCCCCAGGTGCTGTACCTGCACCCCGTGCACCGGAGGGAGCACGCCGTAAGGGTGGAGCCCCACCGACCGGGAGCCCCCACGCCCTGGGGCCCCTCAGGGGTTCCTCGTCCTCCGTCGCCGCCTCCCTGGTCACCAGGGCCCGCAGGAGGTTCTCCGTGCGCGAGCAGGAGAAGCTGCCCAAGGGGTATGTGAGCCCCTGCTTGGTTCGTCACCAACCGTGGTCCAAACAACCTGCAAACGACACTGAGAAGAGCGAAAGGAGGATGCATCCTGCGTACTCCTTTCACTCGTCTTGGTTTGTTCATGTTTTGTTATCTTTGAGTCGACTTAAAGAGTGTCGCACACCGGGGGTGCGAATAGCCGTTCGAAATCAATTGATTTGCGTCGTTTGTAGCCTTTACGGCGTAAAGAAAGTTCCGTCGCCTCGGCTCTTTTTGCGGCTTCAAAGCTCGGCGCGACTCTGCTCTATTAGATCTGAAGTGGTATTCGCACGCCCCTAGTGATTACTAAGTGTCCATCATTTAAATATGCAATATCCGTTCACGCGACACACTCCTTTATGGAAGTTTCCCAATTTAATTCGACTGGGACAGCTTACCCATCCGTTCGTGAATTGTATCGGAGTTCTTTTTGACATCGGGGCACTTTGCGAAACTTTACTTTTGCTGCTGTCAATACTGAACATTTTCTAAAAATTTTCTAGATCGGATGTGTGGATCTCCCTTTGCATAGCTTAGGGGCCGTGATTTTCCGTGTGGAAGCTCGCGTGCAAATTCGTGGAGACTAGCTTGGTTCTTTGTGTTGAGATGAAAGCTTTACTTGATGATGTATTGCCAATTGCCCAACCATCAGATAAGATATCCCACAAGGAAGGTACCAGTGTTGCCTCGTATATGTTTCCTTGTCCCACGAGCGAAAGAATGGATCACGAGGCACATTTCTTGGTCTGCTTTACCTGTATTGCACTACAAGTGCTATGCACACTTATCTCTAATACTTTACATGATGTCTCCAACATAACTAATGCAGAATCTGTTTTATGCAACGTTCCCTTCGAGAAAACTGTCATGAATGAGCGTCGTAATAGGCGTTGTGTAAATAATTAGATATAAAACAAATATGAAACAATCAAATAGAATAAAAATAGATCATAAATAATATTTAAAGAAAAAGGATAAAGTAAAAATAAATAAAAAGAAAAAAAGTAATTGTAAAAAATCAGCAGAACCCATCCTTTGGGAATGATTATCTACGTTAATGCGAATAGCATCAAACGGTGCGGAGTTATGCGCGTTCGTCAGGTGGCTGGCACACTCTAGATACGCCAGCCCACTCTTGAGGCGATTCTAAATTTGTTGACACTTTCACAGCCCTGCGCACGATCTCCGCAGCCCAGCACGTGCGTTTGTGTCACTTAGGAAGGCGAGCAAAGCACGCGCCATACGCACAAACACTCAAAATGGTACCGACCAGACTTTCTGGCGTCTCAGCTAGTCTCAACCAACGGTACTCTAAACGGTTGTTTATATCTTTACCATAGGACGCGCTTTACAGAGCTGTCACAGCTACCGGTGCGCGCGCGTTCCATGCACGAGGGCTCATTCCGCTCTCGTGAGGCTGAGCACGGCCGCTACATCACCCTCTCCCGAGCGCGGGAGAGGGTGAGCTAGCGGCCGTGCTCAGCCTCACGAGAGCGGAATGAGCCCTCGTGCATGGAACGCTCGCGCACCGTAGCTGTGACAGCGCTGTAAAGCACGTCCTATGGTAAAGATATAAACAACCGTTTAGAGTGCGTTGAATGACTGCCTTCATAGCTCTGTGGTTAGCGCGTCTGCCTGCTGATCAAAGGGTCAACGGTTCGAATCCCAGCCGGCGCCGGTCTTTTTATTTATTTATCGACCCGCGGCGTAAGAGGTTAGATAGCCAGATAGATACATAGACGAAAAGTGCGTGAAGTAGCCAAAGAATGCTATTCGCATTAAAAACAAAATATCATAAAAAGATTGAAAAATCTAGCACAAGCGACACATGGAGTGTGGTCTGTGCGGGACATATTCTGTGCTTCCTGCTCTTTGTCAGCATCATCGAACCTATAGACCAACACGCGGCCCTGACGTCACGCAGCTGCGGTGGCGCTGTCGACGGCACTGCGCATGCGTTCACGCTTCACTACACGCGCATTCGGTTTCTGCGCACGCGCAGTGCGCACACCTGGTGTGGGCAAACGCCAGCTTGTTTGTAAACAGCGTGTCGGTCTGTACAATTTTTTCTTCTGTGAAACTGGGAATGACTATGATGTCGCACATTTTAATGATCTTTTCAAAAAAATATATCATACAATAACCTTGAACATTGTTAATAGTGAAGGTGCATTTTAGATTCACCGTCGGTAGCCATCCGAGACATAATTTTAGATTTATAGCGTATGGGACACCCCAGTTGCGGGCCAAGAAAGCAGAGGCAGTGTGCATGCGCGAAAACTACCGTTTATAGAAAGCATTCAGTTTCGCTGGAGATGTAGTAGCTTGATATTGATGGTTTGTGTACAGCGTGCATTATCGTCCGAACTGATGACAAGTGTGTCGAACCCACTGCACAGGGACCGCCGGTCGAGGATGATCTCTGCGCCCTCCAACTTCAACCACATCCAGCACATGGGACCCGGCGAGCTCCAGAAACTCATCGACCTACCCACGGTGAGGGAGTGTTTGGAAGCGACAGACCGGCCAAGTGGGGGCACGTGCTCTAAACTGAAAGTTATCAAACTTTTTGATCTCGAGACCCCCTACGTGGCTTCACTGATAGCCGATGGGCCCTCCCTGGTATCAGGGTTGATGCAATAAAGCCCACAGACCTTGTAAGCAATAACACACTTTAGTGTTGTGCTATATTCAAATTTTCTAATAGTAGTTTCAAATAATACGCTATTCGATATTCGTTTCGAGGTGAGCTCTGATATTTATACTTTTAATGCGAAAGCATCAACTGTCTCATGGAGCGAACCGACATCATCAGCTTTTGAAGCTGCACCAAACGGCACCTAAACTCCCCTGTCCCAATGGAGTCGAAGTGAAGCCACGATCTGATGGATAGTGCGTCATAGTTTCAAGGAACAAGGCTTCCATTGGCTCTCGTGCGGGACACCACTAGAAAAGCCCTCTCAATGGCAGCGCAGCACATGCAGCAGCCCGGCCGCCATTAAGAGGTGCGGGCCTGGCTGCACAGCCTGCTCGGGCAAACTCTGAAAGGCTGCACAGGAACGAAGGCAAGCGAGCAGTGAGGCGCATGACGGAGCAAGGTATGAGCAGCCAGATGTGATTGCATTGATCGTGCTTTGAAGACTGTATGTGCAAAGTCAAGAGCTCTATGAAGCGATTTGGCAGTGATGTCACAAAATTGCCTTTGACAGCAGACTTGCTGCAAGCTGCGAAGAAGCCTCATAAAGTTTACACAGAAAGGCTAGAGGTCGATAAGCAAGACGACAAGAGGCAGAAGAGGAAGAACAGTGATGCGAGGGAAGCGAGTACAAAGAAGAGCTCGTGGACTATCCTTGAGCATGCACAGTCATTGATTGAGTCAGGTCTCAAAGAAAAAAAAAAGAGATGGAGAAGATCGAGTCTGGACAAGGGCTGTTAGTGGAGGCTAATGTGAAATTGGTTCAGAATCTCTAAAAAGTTAAGTGTATTCATGAGCATTTGACGAAGTCCCAATAGATTCATATGTACAGGGACATTTATTATCTTCTAGTCACTGAAGAACGAAAAACCATTTTTGTACCTGCATTTCATTTTTCGGTACATCTTACTCGTCAATGCTGAGCAATGAAAACTATTCTGTACCTGTTTATATTTACCTCTTTGCAAGTTGGTTTTATCACATGTCACACTGTCATGTGCAGTTTTACTTCATATGTTTTGTGCAATTTGCACGTAATTTTGTGAAAAATATTTGCAACTAACACGTTTATTGAAACTACCGTTAAGTTCACAAGGAGTTGTCTGCATGCCATATTTTCTTCAGTTTTGAAAACCAGGTGGCATTTAGCCTCTATTTTAACAATCTTAAAACTCGTATGCTGCTCCCAACCTGCTCTATGACCTCATTTTCGCTGCTCCCAGCCTGCTCCAAACTGCAGTTCTTTCTGCTCACAAGATTGTTCCAAAGCTGCTTTGCCCAGTTCCATCCCTGCTAATGTCTCCCACCGCTCTCGAATGCGCTTTATGTCAAAATCTTCCAGATTGATGAAACAGTTTCTTGTACAAGTCATTTTTACAGCGGAGCTGTTAAAGGCTAGTTTCCCCAGTATCGTGTCCGTGGACGAACAAATATCAACACAAAACTCCAGACTGCTACCACCATCTATGAGCGATGGTGGCAACCAGACATCCGGCTTGCCTGTTGTCTGGTTGCCGCCGTCGCTCATTGATGGCAGCAATCTTTCCAGCCTTTCCACTCTGGTTTTCACCAGAGTGGAAAGGCTGAATTTCTCTAGGCGTTGTACTCGAGGTCGTCCTAGAAGTCGTCCTTGATGTCGTCCTAGATGTCGTTCTTGAGGTCGTCCTGAGAAGTCATCCTTGTGGCCGTCCTAGATGTCCTTGAGGTCATCAACTTCTAAAGTCGTCCTTGATGTCGTCTGATGTCGTCCTTGAGGTCGTCCTAGAAGTCATCCTTGAGGCCGTCCTAGATGTCCTTGAGGTCATCCTAGAAGTTGTCCTTGAGGTCGTCCTAGACGTTTCCTTGAGGTCGTCCTAGAAATCGTCCTTGAGGTCAACCTAGACATCGTCTTTGAGGTCGTCCTTGATGTCGTCCCTCAGGTTGTCCTAGGCATCGTCCTCGAGGTCGTCCTAGAAGTTGTCCTTGAGGTCGTCCTAGACGTCGTCCTTGAGGCCGTCCTAGACGTCGTCCTTGAGGTTGTTCAAGAAGTCGGTCCTTGAGGTGCATCCTCGACGTCGTCCTCTAGGCATTGCCCTAGACGTCGTAAAGATAACAGCTTCTCTGGCCCTTCATCTTCACGGTAAGTGGAAGGGCTCTACATTTGTTCTATGAGTTTGGCGAGAAGCCTCAAAACGAGCACAGCCTGGGCAGGTCTATGCATGGTGGTGCACCTGTGCTACATGTACAGTCACCGACCGATTTTCGGATGCCGATATTTTAGACACGTTTGGTTATTTGGACGTTTTCGCCGAACCATCACTCACCCCATAGAGTTAATGTATAACATTGACCGAAATTTCGGATGCCATAAAGCTTATTGCTCGATATTTCTGACATAATTAGCGTGATTTCCTCAGTTTACAGCCACAAAACAGCCGCCGCGATAGCGCCACGAGCTTAGTTGCCGCCATTTTGGTTGTTTTGATTTTGCCCTGTAGCCTCGATACCACGTCCTACGCAATAAACAAGCTGGGTTGAGGCTGTAGTCGGGTTTTCCAGTTCCGCTTAAGCCAACATGGCTGTCGTCTGCCCATTCTTATAGTTCTTCCAGTTGTTCTCGTGGTCTGTGTTTTTCGGGCGTGACCACGAGAAGAGCGGCAGTTTGCCATTCTTGTGGTCTCCGAGCTCGAAGGTTTTTTTGCTGATAGGCTTGGGATTGAAGCGAGCTTGGTGGTCTAAACGTTGTCTCCAAATAGTGCCAAATGAGCGCCAACTTCAACTTCGCCGTTTGTGCCAGCGAAGGCACTGACAAAGCGCAGCACCGTGATCAAACAGATAAACGAGTGAAAAGTGAACAATATAAAGCGGAAGTTGCACGAGAGCTGAAACTTGACATCAAGCAAGTGGAAAGTTGCCAATACGCAGCGGAATATGCGCGCAAACTTGATAATTTATTTTCGGACCACTTGATTATTTTGACAACTTTGGGGTCCCTTCCAAGTCCGAAAAATCGGTCGGTGACTGTACGCTGGTTTAAGAAGCAATGGAGTGAAAGCTAGTTTGTTATATTCTCGTTAACTCGCGCAGTCGGGATGTCTGGAAGTTTGTCCACAAGCTAAACGAGACCAGCTTCCAAAGCTGAACGCAATATCAAAATAACTTGCGACTCAAAAAGAGTTCTAAAGGAAAGTATGGACGCAGTCGACCGTCGTGAAACAAGTCAAGAGGTTTGCGTTTTTATTCTGTTCTTTCCCAGGCTGGCTGCGAAAAAAATGTTGCTGCCCTGCGCTTTTTTATTTATTTATTTCTTATCCCAGAAACATTTTAAAAAAAATTATAGAGCCCTTCCACTTCACGTGAAGATGGAGGACCAGCGAAGCTGTTATATTTACGACGTCTAAGACGATGCCTAGAGGATGACGTCTAGGACGACCTCAAGGACGACTTCTAGGGCGACCTAGAGGACAATGTCTAGGATGACCTCAGGGACAACTTCTAGGACGACCTCAAGGACGCCGCCTAGAGGACGACCTCGAGGACGACGCCCAGGACAACGCCTAGGACAACCCCTTGGACGACTTCAAAAACGACTCCTAGGACGTACCGAGGATGACGCCTAGAGGACGACCTGTAGGACGACTTCTAGGACGACCTCGAGGACGACCTCAAGGACGACTTCTAGGATGACCTCGAGGACGATGCCTACAGATGATAACAAGGGATCAGGACCTCACTATCTAATAATGCCAAGAGAAGGCTGGCTCACGCTGGTTGCCCCCTCTTTTATTTTTATTTATTCATACTTGCCACGACCAATGGGGTGTTTTCTGTCAACATCCGTGGACGCATTTTTCCCAGATCCTAGCGCATAACAGCTTCGCTGTAAGAGAATGCGGACACAGCTGTAGCACAGGGCTCGCAGCAATTGTTGCCCTGGCACATGTCGTTCTTCATGCACATCGCTACTGTGTGCGAGCGTGATAATTTACATGAAATCGATTACTTCTTACCCCGAAAATTCAAAGTGGCAATCATTTATTACTTGCAAACGGGACTTTTGGTGTGGTGGATTGAAACATTGAAAAATTAGCTATATCTTTAGTTTAATTTGGTAAATGGACAGTAACGTTCTTAGCCCTGGGTTCATCATAAAGGCTTTTGACTGTATAGTGCAAGATCTGCATCTCTTCTTGCTTGCCTGTTTTATTTCTGCAATCTTTCTTTTTTTTTTTTTTTTATTATTATGGATTTTGAATGGGGTGAAGAGTGTGCTTAACTTTTCGAGACATCCTTGTTTTCTGGTATGGTTTGCAGACGGCGCAGGGAGTTGCAGCCATGGAGGAGAAGAGGGCTTGGGTGAAGTCTGTGAAACCTCCAGGTCTGTTTCAAGCGTCACACCTCGAAAGCAGAACCCAAGGTTGGTTAATCATTCGCAAACGGCAACCAAAAAAAAAATAATAATAATAACTTGCGGTTGTGCATTTGGTGGCCTTTTCTGTCGTGCTGCACCGTCTCGCAGGCTGTGTCAGAAATTAGTGCAAATTTTCGTTAGGTGCTGCTGTTCGGATACCCGTCTCTTCTTCCCTGGCAGGCCTATCACACATTCTGCGCTTATCAGTCTTTGTCAGCACGATCGAGCTTGTATAATTTTTAGCCATATTTTTTATTTAAGCTAAAAAATTGACCGCATCTCCACGTGGTGAATGATGTTGGTTGGGGCGAAGCTCTGGTGGTGCTTGTCTGCGTAGACACTGAGTTGCAGCATGCCGAGCCTTTCGTTCGTTTTCATCCATGTCAGAAAGAGAATATGTGGTATGGAATGGGGTTATATACGCATTTGAGCATTTGACCGCAGTGCCCTCTCGTCTATAAACATTGAGCCAATGCATGCAAAGTTTAACGCGATTATATACGCATTTGACCGCAGCGCCCTCTCCTGTACAGACGTTGAGCGGCTACATGCAACGTTTCATCCATGGCAGAAACCCCAGCTCTTGAGTTACTACCACATCTCAGAGCCCGCTACTCGTCCTGCCGCTGCTGCAAAACAGATTTCAACATTTTTTAATGCGAATAGCATTCTTTGGATACTTCACGCACTTTTCGTCTATGTATCTATCTATCTATCTATCTGGCTATCTAACCTCTTACGCCGCGGGTCAATAAATAAATAAAAAAGACCGGCGCCGGCTGGGATTCGAACCGTTGACCCTTTGATCAGCAGGCAGACGCGCTAACCACAGAGCTATGAAGGCAGTCATTCAACGCACTCTAAACGGTTGTTTATATCTTTACCATAGGACGCGCTTTAGCGCTGTCACAGCTACCGGTGCGCACGCGTTCCATGCACGAGGGCTCATTCCGCTCTCGTGAGGCTGAGCACGGCCGCTAGCTCACCCTCTCCCGCGCTCGGGAGAGGGTGATGCAGCGGCCGTGCTCAGCCTCACGAGAGCGGAATGAGCCCTCGTGCATGGAACGCGCGCGCACCGGCAGCTGTGACAGCGCTGTAAGCGCGTCCTATGGTAAAGATATAAACAACCGTTTAGAGTACCGTTGGTTGAGACTAGCTGAGACGCCAGAAAGTCTGGTCGGTACCATTTTGAGTGTTTGTGCGTATGGCGCGTGCTTTGCTCGCCTTCCTAAGTGACACAAACGCACGTGCTGGGCTGCGGAGATCGTGCGCAGGGCTGTGAAAGTGTCAACAAATTTAGAATCGCCTCAAGAGTGGGCTGGCGTATCTAGAGTGTGCCGGCCACCTGACGAACGCGCATAACTCCGCACCGTTTGATGCTATTCACATTAACGTAGATAATCATTCCCAAAGGATGGGTTCTGCTGATATTTTATGAATGTGCTTTTTTTTATCGACTGCAATATTCTTCAGCAAAATGTATCTCGAACAATAGAATGGTGTTCAGCCTACATGTAATCATTGAATGCATTCAAAAACCAATGTCTCGTCGATGTGCAGACATTGCAGTGTATTACAATATGATTAGTACATTCTGGAAACGCTAATCAAATATGCATCTGTTGTATTGAATCCATTGAAAACCAATGTCTCCTCAATGTGGAGACGTTGCAGTGTATTACAATACGATTAGTATGTTCTGGAACGCTAATCAAATGTGATCTGTTGTGAAAGACCTTAGGCATGTGCACAGATAGCGCACTCGACGTTTGCTACTCACGTGAATTTTATTATTGGCAATGTGAATAGGATGTTGGGATATTGTATCACGCATTACACAACACTTCAAGAACCCAGCGCCAATCATTCATTTTATTCTCTGTCTTTGTTAGATCAAGGTTAGTAGAATTATGCACCATCGCTTGGAATTAATTATCTCCTACTTACAAAGCAACAATGGAAGATGTGCCAAGGCTCATTTCGCAATGTTTACGGTCGCTATTTTAGGCGTCGGTTTCATTTAGAATGTACCTTCTCTTTTTTTTATTTCTCCAAGGACCCTACATGATAGAAAAGCAGAGCGTGACTCTAACATTTTTGTATGGGACTAGTAAATGGTATCGTAGGAAATAGTATGCTTTTAGCTGACGTAAAAATATGTGTCCCATTTCGTTCGACTAGAAATCATTCTGCCATTTATGTTTGTACTAGGTATTTTCCATCACTTTTAACACGCATACAATCACTTTTTAGTCCCTCATAATTCGAAGATAGCCTTATTCAGCGAGTAACCTATTTTAATGAAGCAATGTGGAAGGGCTTGTTTCCAGTTTGTAAATTGATGTATGTTTGATTCCTGACCTTTTTTTTTGTTTGTTTTGCTCTCGTTTTTTTTTTTTTTTTTTTGCACGTATCTTTGTGCTTTAAAGTGAAGACCTGCTGGTTGATTTGGGGCACACAAATATAAACATTATTATTATTATTATTAAAGTGGTGGAGGTTTTGAATATCAAAACTGAGCAATTGCAATTGGTCATCATTCAGTTACAAAACCGATTACAGTCGAACCTCGTTATAACGAAGTAGCATAGTGCGCGCAAATTTGTTTGTTATATCCAATATTCGTTATAAAAGTATACACACAAAATTTGCGCAAACATTCTGGCAATCGGGCCTATGCAGAAAGTGCGGTGAATGTCCATAACGCCAAATATAAAAACGCGATGTTGCGGAATTTGAGCTCCCATAACGAACGTGCAAATCCTTACCTGTAACCTCGGGTTGCATTTAAAAAAATTGAACCGGCACATTATTAAAAGACTCTCTGACACGCCAAAAAAAAATTTTTTTTTTCATGCTAGGGCGCTGAAATGGGATATCAGGACATCACAAAAAAAAATATTTCACTATAGAGTTGCGTAGTTTTTTTATAAAAAATAGAAATACGAAGCCCAATTCAAAGTTCCCGCCGTGCACTGTGACGTAACAGTGTACCGCAAGGTGTCGGGGCGGTCAGAAGGGAGGCATCGCCGGAAGTCACGTGAGTTGTATCGCTCCTCGTGCTTACCGCGAGCGCGTGTAATATTTTTTTAAATATTTTTGTTATTCTCCGCATCTCCACGAGCGATCCAAGCAGACAAGGTTTCTTTTATTTGCTTTTCATCGCTTAATGTTGCTGTAAAGGTAGAAGAAGCGGAGTCAGTGAATTGACGTGATTAACTACAATGCCTAGAAGGTGCTGTGTGAGGGACTGTCCCGGTATTTCAGCAACTGAAGAAGAGATCACACTGCATGCATTTCCGAGAGACATACATCGGCCGCATGTGCACCTAGTAAACACGTTCTACTCATGTTCTAGACAAAATACGTACTTTGTGCTCGACGTTTACTTGTACTTGGTACACAAACCAGTTCGTATTCTTTAGACGGCAGGCATCTTTAGCCTGGAGAGTATCCGATGATTCAACGACCTCGGTGTCTGAACCCTCAGCAATGCGATCGGGCGTGTCGTATGCTAGCAATCCTAATTTCTGCGAGCGTTCTAAATTTTTTTTTCAAAACTTGATAGCTTGTTTTGCGCCCAGTATAGCCCTGTATTATCGGACTGACGGCATGCACTCGTACACTGGCTTGTACTCGCAACGCTTTCATCATTGACCTCCATCACGTCGATCCACTGACTCTTCGTCCTCAAATTTACAGCACGCAAACGAACCAACGGTGCAGCGATAAACAGCTAGTGGAACTGAAACTTCGTTTTCTACAATCGCTCGTACAAAGAGCAGAATAAAAAAAAAAAAATCGTAGGCACGGTCGCGGAGAGCACGAGGAGTGAAACTCACGTGACTTCCGGTGAACCCACGCTTAGTGACGTAGGTCGATGCCTCCCTTCTGACCGCCCTGACACCTTGCGGTACACTGTTACGTCACAGTGCACGGCGGGAACTTTGAATTGGGCCTCGTATTTCTATTTTTTATAAAAAAACTACGCAGCTCTATATTGAAATATTTTTTTTGTGATGTCCTGATATGCCATTTCAACGCCTAGCATATGCATGGTAAGATTTTTTTTTTTTTTTTTGGCGTGTGCGGAGGCAACACCCGAAGTGAATTTACAACCGAGGAACCATGCTGCCACAGTCCGGCAACTCAATTTATTTTGAAGAAAGGCGTTATCTGCGGCGACTGGTGGGTTTTTACAGCATTGAGGAGAGATGAAATTCTCGACGGTAGTCCATGCAGGAGAGAGCCTTCTCCACTTCGGTGGTTTTTGGTCGTGGGAGCTTTTCTAAGTAGCTCGCAGCTTCCTCATCATGTCCGCAGCATCCGCATAACCTTCGGGGGCTCTTCAACATCGTTCGCTGTCACTCCGCTGTCAGTGCCGCTTATTCCCAGGCAACACAACACTCTCCACGATTTCTTGGTCTGTTAGCTCGGGTGCCACGGCCAAGTTGTCGTCGGCGGAGACGAAGCTTCGAATGTGATATTCGGCAACGTCAACCGATCCCACGGTCTCGAGAGAGAGAGCTTTGCACTTCACCGTCGCCATTGGCACATCCCCGATTGACTGCCGTCCGCCGACGCCTTGGCACTCTAGTGTTTGATGCCGCTTATAGGTGGGACACCGCTGGCGTGCCATCTCTCAGAGTTTATGCACCCAGTTCCTAGATGGCGTCAGTCACCGCCCAAAGTGCTCGCTGAGCGTCGGCGTTCGGAATCTTGAAAATCAGCTCGGAATTTAGGAACACTGCCTTTTTATACAGTAGTTTATAGATTTTCTAGTTTTTTTGTGTGTGTATTTCACATATTTCGAACACGTAGCACACGGCTGAAAATAATTTCGCTATAACTGATACCGCGTCGGATCTCGCGGTCGCGGTTTCGTTTTAAAGGTAGCGCAGCGCTTCCATTGAAATAAAGCATGACCAACCAAACTTTCCGTTGATTATTTCGCTATATCTGATAATTCGCCATATCAGTGTTCGTTATAAAGAGGTTCAACTGTGCCAAACATTATTGCCCGACTGGCGGCTTCTCTTCCACCAACTTGGCGGGTAAATTTTGCTAAAGCTGTCCGCGGAAGCCTGGGAAACGTGGGTGTTGTTATTGGCTGTTGAGCCCAGCTGCGAGTTGGTGCGCTCGTTGCAGAAAGCGTTTGTTCCGTGCAGGGGTGCCCCTGCAGCCCAAGCGGCCCGCCCCCCGGCTCCCGGCCACAGAACTGCCAAGTCGTCAGCTGACCGCCTCTCCCGACGGATCGCTCTCTTCTCAGGAGCACACCTCTGGTCCGCAGGGCCCCTCGGCTCAACGACGTGAGTCCGCCCTCTGTCCCTCGCGCAACGCGCTTGACGGGCCGACACCGTGGATGGCGGGGATAAGGACGGCGATTTTGGAGGCCGGCCCAGTTGATCGCCTTGCCAGCAACTTTTGGAGCTTTCTCAATTGAATGTGGTGCTTAACGTCAAACTGCGAGTGAAATTGAGATGAAGCCTTCACTGCGAAGTGAGGTAAACATAGCTGTCCTCCGTTTCGGGACGCAGTTCGTCGCAGTCGGCACGAACTCACCGCACGGCCGCGAATTTGTGCTCGCTAGCAGTCGGCGGCGATTGCGGCAGCGCCTCGAGGCACGCAGGGGTCTTTTTGTCCCCCTGGCCCGCATAGTAATGGCGGCGCCCCCCCCCCCCCCCCCCCCCCGAATTTAATGCTTTAGGTGGGCACTTAACGTGGCAGAAATTATTAACGAGAATAAAAAGGCGAGTATTTTTTATTGAAGCCCCTAGGATATCAATATGGAAATTTTCGCATGATCCCTGCACATGGAGGCCTCGGAGAATCCACGGTGTTTGTCGCAGGTGCAGTTTCAGAGCCACGCTGGGAAGGGGGAAGGGGGGTTGCTGAGCTCTGTCGTAATTCAACATTGTTTCCATTTTCAAGGGACGTAGTATGTACACAGCAATGCTTGACCTAGGTTCCATTCTCCTTTCTGCCTTTTCACGTCTTTGAGTGTGGAAAGTGTTGCACCCTGGGAGCCCGACATCGCAAAAGCCAGCATGCATGGGACTGCATCTCAATCTCGAAGCTTCGAATCTTGCGACGTTGGAATGTATTAATGCGAATAGCATTCTTTGGATACTTCACGCACTTTTCGTCTATGTATCTATCTATCTATCTATCTATATATCTATCTGGCTATCTAACCTCTTACGCCGCGGGTCGATAAATATATAAAAAAGACCGGCGCCGGCTGGGATTCGAACCGTTGACCCTTTGATCAGCAGGCAGACGCGCTAACCACAGAGCTATGAAGGCAGTCATTCAAGGCACTCTAAACACCTGTTTATATCTTTACCATCGCGCGCGTTCCATGCACGAGGGCTCATTCCGCTCTCGTGAGGCTGAGCACTGCCCGCTAGCTCACCCTCTCCCGCGCTCGGGAGAGGGTGATGTAGCAGCCGTGCTCACCCTCACGAGAGCGGAATGAGCCCTCGTGCATGGAACGTGCGCGCACCGGTAGCTGTGACAGCGCTGTAAGCGCGTCCTATGGTAAAGATATAAACAACCGTTTAGAGTACCGTTGGTTGAGACTAGCTGAGACGCCAGAAAGTCTGGTCGGTACCCATTTTGAGTGTTTGTGCGTATGGCGCGTGCTTTGCTCGCCTTCCTAAGTGACACAAACGCACGTGCTGGGCTACGGAGATCGTGCGCAGGGCTGTGAAAGTGTCAACAAATTTAGAATCGCCTCAAGAGTGGGCTGGCGTATCTAGAGTGTGCCGGCCACCTGACGAACGCGCATAACTCCGCACCGTTTGATGCTATTCGCATTAACGTAGATAATCATTCCCAAAGGATGGGTTCTGCTGATTTCTTATTTTTAAGAGCCAGTTGTTTGTAAATGAGAGTACAGTGTTTGCACCATTCTAACGCGCAGGGCAGATTTAGCTCTCAGATATTTAAATAAGGCTCGAGTTACACCTAAGCACTTCTTATGAGTTGTGAATGCGCTAGCATGTACGTCATTCTTCGGCTCCCTTATTTCGTCTGCAGCGTATTTGCGTCGAAGGCAGAGCGGCGCACTCTGCCGGGCGAGGAGAGGGCGCCTCTCCTCGCCATAAGCGGGCCGGTCGTTGAAACTGACGCGCAGCGTCAAGCTCAACGATTGGCCACCTTATGGCGCTCGTGCCCGGCCAACGGGAGCCTCGTCAGCTCGCGCCAGCCAATGGGATTGAAGCCGAAAATGCATCAGCTTTACTCCGCTTTCTTTGGGATCAGGTAATTTTGGTGCCGTTGGCTAGCTTTGCGTGTGGTTTCATAGCTTGGAGCTGGTTTCATTTAGAGAAAGGATTTAAGGTGCTGTTTGGCGCGGTTTTGGAGTTGATGACGTCGGCTTGCTCCATGAGACAGTTAATGCTTTCGCATTAAAATAAATTGCTACCGATATTACCGCGTGGGTAAAATAATGAATGTTAAACACATACCTCGTAGAACAGATTCTACGAAACGGCTCGCCAACACAAAAATAAATACCGTGCTCTAGTCGCTGTTGTCGGAGTCCGATGATGGTTCTTCACCGTCCACGGAGATAATCCTCATTTTCGCCTAAAGCGTTTTAGGTGTTGCGCTTCTTGCGCTTGTACGAGTGCGATTGTCCCCCCTGGGAGGGTCGCCTTCCGAACAGCACTTTGTGAGCTCGTCGGGTCGTTGGGATTGTGAGGCCACGGTGTGCTGCTCCGTTGTTTACTTTTCCCGCCAGCGTGATGGCCTTTAGTCTAGATAAAGCCTCCTAGTGGAATGTTTTTTTTTGTTTTTCCATCTTAAAATGGCAGACATAAGTTCGTACACACGACAGAGTGCGCGTGATACGAATACCAAAATGGCGAATGTAAACAAATGGTCAGTCGATGGCGATGGGGCTAGCCATCTTATACCAAGTATCACATTTTTATTTTGAGTTGCGGTTTTTGATTTTGATTGTAACGTGCGTGTACTATTTTTGGGCGCCGATTTTGGCTAAAAAAACTGCACGTTAGAATTGTGGTTAATAAGTTTGTTGTACTCCCCTCGGTATTTTTTTTTCTCTTTAGTCGCGGCTCCAGAGGCTGTTTTGCATTTGATTGCAAGTGTCTTACTCCGGCCATGAAAACGCGTAACAACGAAAGAGGGCCCTCAGAAACAAAGTACTCACCGTTGCATGTAGGCAACATTCTGTACTAAACTTTCAAGCTGGTGGCGAGAACCCTGTGGGGTGCCGAAGGCCTATCGATACGCAGCTCTAGGTTGTCTACCAACGCGAAAACCTGGATTAGGGAATAGCACTCCACGTAAAAGCGTGCGATGGGAGAAAATGCAAGAACTGGGAATAGACAAAATGGGAAGCTTACGCGAGGCAACTCTGGCATACTGGTTTATTTCATCTGCACGTCTGTGGGCTTTGAGGACCCAGATTCAAACGAATGGAACAGAAAGTAAATAGAAACGGATACGTCGGTTGGGAAAGAAATGGCGATGAGAGAGTCGTCACGAAGCTCATAGGTCAGAACGCTTATTGTCCGTTGCAACCTAAGAACGAAGGGCGAGGGTAAGACGGGCCGGGAGGAGGAAGCAGACGGAACGCTAAAGAGAGAAGGAGGTTTCCCCCTCTCTTCTCCAGCGTTCCGTCTGCTTCCTCCTCCCCGGCCCCGTCTACCTCGCCCTTCGTTCTTAGGTTGCAACGGACTATTGATATGTGCTCAGAGCCGTGCACGTATACGCATGCAAATGGATGCTCATTCGCTTTCTTCGGACAGCGGCACGTCTCACCCAGCTGCGAGGGGACTTGTTAGGCATGTACCAGCAGTATTTCTTTGAGTTCAAAGCGAATAATGGTTTTGGTTGAATATTTTTAAATTGAAGTCGAATAGTTTTTCCGAGCCTTTTGCTACTGTTGCACCATGCTTAGCAAAACCCAGCAGAACTCGTGAACGATGTTTACAAGCTTCAGCTTGTCCATTTCTAAGTAAAGTTAATTTAATTATGGTATATCTATGGACTGTGGCCTCAGAAAACCCAATGCCTACATTGGGAGGGCAAGTAAATTACGGATTTGACATCAAAATAGACTTGCAGAGATGCCGAGCTATACCTAATTGAGGGGATTTATAAATCTCCTTGCTGCGCACAAATATCCTTTCTTCAATCTCCGACTTGAAAATAATACAATCATGAATGATGAACACAGGTTGTCTGGACGTTTCTGCGTAACATCTACTCTTGCATCATAGCCATAGCTAGCTTTGAAAATTTGCTGCAGTGTACACACCGTAAAATCCCGTAAGGGCGCCCTCCCCCGAGAGATTGCCCATCCCGTTTTTTGGCTAAATATCTGTAACATAAAAATTCCGAAACATCGCCCACCCCCGATTCTCGTTGGACGTCAAGCGATGTCCGACGGGAATCGCGCATCAACGGCGCGATCGGCGGTACCGGTGTGTCCGAGAAGCGAGTTCATAGCGGGTTCCCGCGTTTTTGTCTGCGATCTGCGCGCGCGATATCGGCTCGCGTAACACGCGAGTTGTTCCCGCGTGTATATTGCATCGTGAAATGCGAATCTGCTGCGTCCGCGATCTGCGGTGATTTGTTTCCGTGACATGCGAGTTTGTAGCGTATTCCCGTGTTTTTGTCCGCGATCTGCGCGCGCGATATCGGTTTCCGTGACAGGCAAGATTGTAGCGGGTTCCCGCGTCTTTATTGCACCATGAAACTTGAATCTGCTGCGTCCGCGATCTGCGGTATCCGTTCCCGTGAGATGCGAGTTCTCGGCGGGTTTCCGCGAGTCCTTCGCACCGTGAAACGCGAATCTGCTGCGTCGGCCACTTGCGGTATCCTTTCCCGTGACACAGGAGTTTGTAGCGAATTCCCGCGTGTTTATCGCATCGTGAAACGCGAATTTGCCGTGTCCGCGATCTGCGGTATCAGTTCCCGCGTCACGTGGTTTGTAGCGGGTGCCCCGGCGCTTATCATTAATTTTTGATAAAGTTTTGCTGTGGCATCCCCAAAGATAGCCCACCCCATGTTTTTCACCATTTATCTCTTCATTTTGGGTGGGCGTTCTTACGAGATTTTACGGTATTAACATTCACAGTTTTCATTTCTTCGGGCTAGCCTGTACACCATCCCACTTTGAAACTATTTTTCTCTCAAGCATGTGACTGTGATATATTCATACTTTTCAAAGTGTCGATCGATCGCAGCAGGTTAACCCCATTGAGCGCACTCCTAACCAAGCACCGGTGCGCTGCAGTAAAGCAAGGCCCACGGAGCTCGCTTCCACGGGTGTTGCTTCTTTGCAGTGCACCCATGCTCGGTAAGCATGTTTTACAGGGATAATCTGCCACGATCAAAACTTTGAAAAGTATGAATAGCATAATATTCAAAACTACACCTAGAAAATCTGAATATTCGCACAATACTAGACTTTCCGCCTTTCTCCTCGTTCCCCCGCTCCGTCACAAAGGTGCCAAGGCCGCATGCAAGCAAGGTCGCATCGTGTGGTGTAGCGAAGCAAAATCTGTAAAGCGCAGGGTGGCGTAAGCTTTCCCAGAGAACTTTGCGTGACTCCTAAATGCACTGCAGTATAGTGCGACCGTTGTTTTGTCCTAATATTGTGGCACAAAAGTTTGTGATTGTTTTCACAAAAAAAGTATCTCAGCTTTGGCACTCTTTTTTTTTTGTTTTGTTATATCCATGGTGCGGCTTTGAGTCCATTTGTTAAAAGTCGACTAAACTCACATTGAAACTATAGCAGTAGCAGCACGCAACAAACATTAGTTACTTATTACCAATACTTTGCTATTCCTGGTTTCATTATCAGTGGGTTTGACTATTTATATGCAGAGATACTGTGGATCGTTGCATTTTTTTATAAAACATGCACGCGTCAAGAGAAATTTGCGAATGAAAGTTACACTTTAATGCATGCTTTCAGTGACTTCTGGGATCAGAGGATAGTGAACGCAATTTTGCAATCCATCAGTAGTTGCCATGCCAATAGCTATGGAAGGTCCGAACTCAAATTGTGGCCATTCATTTTGAGGTGACAGGTGGTCCAGTATACAGTGACCAGGGTTCTCCCCAGGAAATTTTTAGGGGTGGACATGGCCACCATGCGAAGCAAAAGGGGAGGGGGTCTGCAATATTTTATCAAATTGCACATTGCAGGTATAAAAATGCACACTGTACTTGTTCTTCCGTTTTGCTACAATCTTTTGGCACCACTTTCGAAAAAAAAAAAAAAGGAAAATGAAGACGCTTGCGTTGCCTTTCTTTTGGCAGCCATTGCAAGAAATCAACTCCAAAAGTGAAACGAGACCACACGGCACAATGTGGTTTGTCGTTGGGATGCACTTTGCCGCCTGTGAGATAAAACAAAAGCCAGAATTCCTCAAAAAAAGAAGAAGAAAAAAAAGCCACGGCACGTGCAAGCATTGGGCAGGGAAAGAAATTCTGTTCGTCCTGCATCTTAAGGTCTTTCACTGCTCAATGCTTGCTCGTTCCGTGGCTTTTGCCACGGCACAAGCAAGCACCGAGCAGCGAAAAGAAAAGTCCTCTCGGCTCTCCGCTGCTCACCGCGTGCGGAGAGAACCACTGCGCGGTGTGCGTTCGTCGAGTCTGTTTATTTTGTTTTCTCCGGCAGCGCGCTGTTGAGAGCTGAAGAAAGAAAAGATCCCAACACGCCACGCTCTGCGCTCTTTGCTTGAAGGAGTGGCGGCAGACGGCGATGCGATAATGCGCGATAACGTGGCTGGCAATGCTTGGACGTGCAGAGTATGACGGTCTGCAGCCATGTGCGCAGGCGAAATCGCATTGTCATCTTGTGGCATAATTGAGCAGTGGGCGGTCAGTCGGAGCGGTGGGCGGCGGCCCGACCGCTCCGAGTACACGTATTTGCACGAATATAACGCAACCATAAATATACCGCCAAAACAAATTTAAATGCCCTCATAAAAAAAAAAAAAAAAAATAAAATTATTTTAATAACGCGAGTTGAGGCCACGTAAACTTACCGCACTGGGGGCGTAGCAGAAGTGAAAAGGCAATGGAAATCGAAGAAATATCAGTTTATGTTTCAACTGCACTCATCCTCACTGCTCAGGTCCTTCCGTTTGCAATTCACTTGGCGATTACGCAGATAAGCAGCAGCACAGCGGCGCTTGTCTGGTAGTTCCTTTTTCTTTGGTGTGAGCTCCTCGGCAGCCCACAAGCTAAGCAAGACACGAAGCAGAAGCAAGGCACAAACACCAGACCAGTCTGGAGCAGAAACTAAAAAATGCGCAGGCAGAAAAAAGACTACTGGACTCGATACACGATCACACTCATTGTTGTTCTGGTTGGTGGTCTATGAGCCGTATATTGGGAGAGTCTGATTAGTGGGCATGGCAGCGAAGGTGGTGGAGAGGAGAAAAGTGAAGGAAGAGGGTAGAGCGCTGAAGGAGCGAGAGAGGTAGGAGGGGCCAAAGAGGAAACGACCGCCATTTTGATGCAACACACATTCGGCGCAGTTTACTGTTGAGGCTACACGTCGTCTGCTCCGAGCCAACTTTATTTTCGCCTGAATAAAAGTTTGCAGTGATACATCGAGGAAAGTTCATTTGTTAGCTTGTTTAACCCACTAAGGAATAACACTATATCATTTTCTTGCCAGAGCCAGCGAAATAAAAGGAAATAAGTGAAATTTGGATGTTGATCCCATACATTCCACCGAGCGAATGAATGGAAATGGCGGCCCTCCCTGCACAGCTGGGAGCAGCCAAAAGTTCACGCGCATGCTCTCGCACCTCTCACTCTGCGCCGCGGGCTGGCTGGCTCACTCAGGAGGGGTGCGTTACGGTGGCGAGATCATAAACTGGCCAAACTCTCCCAATACACGGCCCTGGGCTTGGCTTGTGTTGACTCGACTTGGTTTGAATTGGCCAGTGCCCGCATTCCTGCGTGGCGCACTGCATTTCTGCAATGTGCTTTTCATTAGCGTGCTTTTTAGGTGCGTTGTACAAATGGAAAAGCGATAAAAATGCTTTTATGTTCACATAGCCCAATAGCTAATAAATGCCCTCCCACACCCCCACTTCTTTTCCCACCCGATCTCTTGCATTGAGCCGGAGGGATGGCTTTCTCTAGACTCGCGCGCCTCGTGACTGAACTCGGTTCCGAATATAATACGAACTGCGTTTTGGAGCACGTAATTTTGAAAAAAAAGCTTGCATTATATTTGTGCAGATATGGTAATCCAAGTTACTCTAGCGAGTCATATCGCATAGAGCGATGTTGTACGCGAGTAGGTTTTAATGCGAGAGCACTAACTGTCTTATGGAGCAAGCTGACGTCATCAGTTTGAAGCGCGAAAACGGCACCTGAAGTCCTCTCTGCAAGTGTAGCCAGCTCCCAGCTATGAAACCATGCGAAAAGCCTAGACACGGCACCTAGTTTCCTTGATCCCAAAGGAGCAAAGTAAAGCTGATGAATTTTCGGCTTCGATCCCATTGGCTGGCTCGCGTCGACGAGGCTCCCATTGGCCGCTGGGCGTCAGTTTAAACGATCGCTCACCCGATGGCACTGCGTGTCCACGAGGCAGCGGCTCGACCGTTCCATACTCAAGGTCAGCGTGCCGTACGCCGCAGACAAAAGAAGGGAGCGAAGAGCGGCGTGTGTGCTTTCGCATTCACAACTCATAAGAAGTGCTTGGGTGTACCTCGAGCCTTTTTGTACAAGGTACAAAACCTTGACTCTTGAGCGAGATTGAATACATTTTGAAACACGGCCATGGTTACAGGCCATTATCATTGTCATTTCTGAATGAGTTTTCCTCGGTGGGTGGAGTGTTTGTCTAATGTACTTTCGTGCAACTCTTTGCAGGGTTCATTTATAAACTCGAAACTTTGCACCCTCTTTCACAGCTACGAATATGTCCTCCAAACTTCGTACAAATGAGAGTAATGGTTAAAGAGTTTGCTTTTCTTTTTACGTCAGTTGGGCATTGCGGGAAGCGGTAAAATGTGCACAAATTGACCAAGAGGTTTGCCACGGTTTTGTAACGTGGCCGGTGTTTCCCACACACGCTCCAGGACTCTGGGCACCAGTCGAGTCCGCGGCACTCCATCGCCTCCAACAACAGCTCCAACTTGAGCAGCCCCCAAGTCCGGTGGATCTCGGCCTGGGCTTGGAAGACGCGCGCGAGCAGTTCTCCTCGAGCTACGAGTCGCAGAGCTAACTCTCACGTGAAGACGCCCACAAGTCGGCCAGACGCCTCCGTCGAGACGGCGCCGCCAGAAACGCGGCTGCCTGCGTTTCTCTTGTCCCGGCAGAAGCGCGGCTTCGTCGGGCAACAAGCGGCGTCTGCAAAACACCGCCAGTATTCGCCCGAGGCAAAAGTTTTAACTGTTTTAAAGCATCTCTTTCTTTTTTTCTTCTTTTTTTATAGAAAAGAGATTTTTTTCTTTTCAAGTTGGATAGGATGCAGGCAACAACTGCATCAACGTAGACGAGACAGCACCCGGGATCTTTAGTGAGAGACGGCTGTGCGAGGAAATACAAAAAAGATTATATATAAATATATATATATAAATATACATGCCGTAATAAGTTATTTAATGTAGTATTATGCTTTGATCATCGGTTGTGAAAGAGACGGGAAGACGCAGGCGGGTATTGCCCTCTCTTTGCCGCCGCAGTTCTGTGTTTTGTTATTAAAAGTCTGATGCGTAACAACACAGTTCGGTGGACATTCTTTGCACTCGGCATTGGGTGCTGCGGTGTCGAAAGGTCGAGCAGTTTCGTGTTCAGGCTTTAATCTGTGGCCAAATTCAGAGCCTACATTCTTACTGCAAAGCCTTACAGACGAGCAGCATCAATCAGCGCGGGTCGAAAGAGACCCTAAAGAAAGAATATTCGCACGTCTGTCCCGTATTTTGTTCTTGAACGGGCGTGTGTCGTACACCTTTTGAGCGCTCTCTTTTTGTGTTTCTTATTAAAACAAAATGAACAGATTATTCTTACTTTTTACCGTGTAATATAGATTTTACGACAGATTAAACGAAGGATGAGCATAATGTTTGCAGTTTTATGTTGCTGATCCCTTTCTGTTTGTGTTGCTTGCTCAGAAGCTCTCGTCTCGCAGTGAAAATGGACTGAAGATTTTGCACTTCTTTTCTTGTTCTTTTGAACATTGTTTTTGACGCACGATTGGGTCTCCGAGATCTCTCGTTTACCTTATGTATGAAGTTCTCAGTAAACCACATGTTTTCGCTATCTGCTAAGTTTCTTTGCACCACAGCTGTGCTTGTTTCACGAGCATGATGTTCTATTGAACGAACTTTCTTGCCAGATCAAGAATTTATTTTCTAACCACACGTTTTCCTGTCACAGATATGAATCCTCAAAGAATGTCGCGCCCATCTTTCGGTGCTTGGGAGACCGTTGGCAATAAGAGGGATTTTCTTCGCAACGCTCTGCAATGCACAGCAGTGAGTGCAGAGAAACAGAGCACGTTACTCAGCCATGTTTTTCACTATCGTTCCCAACGTCTTAAAGGGCAAAGGAAAAAGTGCCCTTACATCTTTTCAATTGCCTCGATGAATCTACAGGGACAATCGACGTTACAATGCACGATGCATTTAACCTACCATAGCCACCGTTATGCTAACCATGCCTGTCAACTTCCTGCCCCTCACACCGCTGGATTCACTCATGCTTTCAAGCGAAAGGGTGCTGCCAATTTTCCAAGCCATAGGTCTCTTTAAGGTCTCTCTTGCTGTCTGCTACATGGAACCTCCGAGTTCCACTTTTAATGCAGCTTTCTGTTGTCAGTTCCACTTTTAATGCAGCTTTCTGTTGTCAGTTCCACTTTCGATGCAGCTTTCTGTTGTCTCTTGCATGGCCACTATGCCATCGAGTATCTGCCCATCATTTCCATTCCTTAACGGGTCGCGTGACAAATTATGTCAGAAAGATGCTTGCGCAACACTGCACGGGCATTGTAATCATCATTACCTTTCCCAGCACTAATGATGGTGATAATCTTTGTGCATCCTCACATGCCCATCATTTTGAATTATTGCACCGTGTAAACATACTTTTAGTGTTCTGTTTTAGTATTCAGCGGTATGCAACTAAGTTCTATAGCATTTCTTTCCAAGGTACGCAAGAATAAATTGACTTTCACTCTAGACGGAGTGCAATTTGTGCCCTCTACACACCAGTCACACCTACATATGTTATTAATAGACCATTTTATCAATGGCTATTTTTGCATTAGCAAACAAAAGTCAGCGGGAGGTACAGGTAACTAAAGGTACGCTGAAGACAAATTTTTAATAAGTTTCCCTTGGCTGGAAATTATGACTGGGCACTCGATGCTTCGAATCACATTCCTGGGATGATTGTGTGGTGCATGGAAAGCTTCATCCCAAGTCCCGGGTACATACTTCCGACACAAAATTTTCTGCCAAAAGCTCGCGAAGGGAAGCGAGGACGCGGTATTATTTTAAATTATTGGGATGATCGATGGCAACGACCATCCTTCCTTGGTATGCCATGCTTCGGGGCATTGCCGACCATCAAGATGCCAGGTCTTGCGACTTTCATTGCTGCGAAAGAGATTCCCTCAAACAAAACCTCATGAAACCAAATGCCAACGAAATGTGAGGAATGCCCCAAGCTGACAGCATGGTTAGCGTAAGGGAGGCTGTGGTTCTTGCTTGCATGTGTGCATAGGAAAAGACGGGCCGACGTCTGCCTTTTGTTGTGAAGAGCGGTTCTTATGACCTACGTCGCTTTAAACTCGTTGACGGTCTGCCTCCCATGCATTCTTTGGTAACCAAAGTTATTTGGAAGCTGCACAACCTTCTTTTGCCCAGACGTGTACGTGTTTTTGTTGCACTTCATATTTCCACTTGTGGCAGGGTGAATGGAAACAGAAACCTCTCCCAGTGTCATTTCTTTATGGGTATAAATGACAAAATGATGTGCCGCGGTGCTAGCGCAAAAGTGGGAAGTCTTTTGCAAATGAGGCACTTTTGCCGCTGCGTCTTTTGCCAGAATGCCTGCTTCGATGTCTGCCCTTGGTTGTATAAAGTGACACCTTTGCCTCTCCTTCTCAAAGCTTCTCTCTCTTCCCTCTACATGCCTACCCTCATGTAACGTCTGCTGTTTAGTACTGCAAGCCTCGCGGTTTGCGAAGTGACACCTGCATGTACATACCTGTAAACAAGTATGGCAGTAAAATTGCTTACAATTTGTTTGTTAAAGCACGAGCAGACTCTCTTGCTTTCGTTGTTTAAATGAAAACGTGCATTACGTTTCAAGCAACACTGCACGATGTGGGCACAGATGACAATATCGTCATAGTAAGTTGGCCACAGAAAGTGAAATCAGAAGGCACGATGTGCGACGATCCTAATTTCTTTTCTCGAGGGAGTCTTTGAGCTGTTTGTTTTTACGTGTATTTGCTAGTAGTATCTCACTCAGCTATCACACATGGATGTGTTTCTCAATGAAGGTTTCTAATCTGCAATCAGATTGTAAAATCTCATAGAAGACACGTCAAAATGTTGCATCCCATTCGGGTTGTTTGTTACGATTACTGGGATGACCTTTCATTGTGCTGCGATTGACAGCGGCAGCTCTTGCGTAGTTAAAAAACGGGATATTTGATTTAGGAGCTTGGCGAGTAATAGAATAGTTGTCGGAGTTGTGCTTTAGGAGATGCCTGAAAGTCGCTCGTACATTGCTTCTTGCGCAAGAAAGTCGGGGCCTTGCCCCCTTTGCTGTCCTCGTGCCGCTCTGGCCTTCCGAATACTCTGTACGGTGCGACGCACTTGTCATTCCTGCTTCTCGCGTGAGAAAAGTCTTACATGGCCAGGTCATGTTCGGGGGGGGGAGAGAGAGGACGGAAGTGAGCAAGCGCTGCGTAGAGGGGCCCGAGAATGTTCTAAAAGCTCGAAGAGGCGGCGGCGAGGGGCGGGGAAGGGGGCAGTAGTGCACTTTACCATAGAGGACGTTGTGCAAGGGCAACACCACCGTCCTCAAAATATTTTAAATGCCAACGAACATACGATTGCAGTGCAAGAGACGACGGCGATGGGAAGCACCAAAGCCTGGCGGTGCTATCAATCTCTCCCAGCAGCGACAGTTTTTGCCAACGGATCTCGACAGATATCGCCCAAATGGGGCACTAACAGGCATCACTGTAAGAAGTTGTTTTAACTATATGCTAACTGGAAGGAAAGAATGGGGTGATTATTGCTCCAAGCTGCAGCTAATTTTACATCTAAAGTTCAGGAGGACAATGATGGTTCTAGGATAAAGTTCTGTTACTGCAAAAAGAAACAATAATATCAAGGTTGCCAGAGCCACCATAAATCGGTGACACTTGACAAAAAAAAATGAAGCTGAGATAATTACACCCAAAAGTTTCCTTTCTAGCACAAATAGTTTGGTATATTTTAATACCTAAAATTACTGCACGAGTACTATTCATATATTGTGCAGAAATATCCTGACCTGTAAAGACTTAAAAATGTCAAGTTTTTAAACTAACCGTTCAGCAGTTTTTTTAAAGATTGCATTTTATCCTAACGAAAAAGTGTCTTATTGTAATTATCTGTTAATACAGTGCAATCCACTTACCTATAACGATACCACATATAACGATATACCACTTATAACGATCAGTTTATATAGAGTTTCTAGATGACAAACAACCAGTTCCTAAACCAGATACAAAGGTAATCAGTTATAATGACTGCATTTTCGGGTTTTCTCACTTATCGTTATAAGTGGATTGCACTGTACATGTATACTACAGCTGTCAGGGTTACGTACTGCGAAGGCAAAGCATTCCACAAACTTGAACTGACAACTGGGGCTAACTAAGGCGAGCTGGTGCCCTTTCAGAATTCACATACGCAGCAAAATTGAAATAGTTCATTTTGATCTGATTTTCGACAGTTACACTGTACAGTCTTCTCGGGCAACTAGGGAATTTGCACCTGGCTTGCGGGAGCGGCGATCCTCCCTTGAAGTTTGGCGAGGTTGGGTCTGTTGGGAGCCTGGAAGAGAGAGCCGTGCACGCAACTGCGGGGGTCGAAACCCCAGACGTGAAGCGAGGTCACGTACCTTGTCCGGAGGCAGGAAGCGGAGGTCAACGACCGGGCTCAGGGACGGCCGGCCATGTGCACACTGGAAGGGCAGGCTGCACCGCGGCAGCGCTGCCAGCATCTTGCGGCACTCGGACAGGTCCAGGACGCTGCCGAACTTGATGGCACCTGTTCGCGGCACGGTGTAAACACGTTGTGGTTGGTCACTTGTCCGTCATGGGTGCTATCTTTCGACTGTCCAAAAGCAGGGGATTGCCACTGCATTTGGCAACTGTGTTTTCTAAGGTGCCATTTTCGTGCAAAAACTGCAGCTCGAGACCAGAAACATTGACCCGACGCTACTGCTGCAAAGACGAGCGTGAGGCAGGAAGTTTTCTTTTCCAGGGATCGGAAAAAGATGCGTGTTGTACGGAAGGGCCGACACAGTGTGGCTGTGCTTACCATGACACGCTTGCGAGCTGAGGACGTCCAAGAGCACCTTGGGAAGGGAGATGGCACTCCGTCTGGTGGACAGAAGCACCTCGGTGTGCTCCCTCAGCAGCTCCTGACTCCAGGCAAGGACACGACGGAAGGTTTAGAACGGAAAGCAAGGAATGCAAAGTCTGCAACCACCTATTGTGGTCAGGCTGCACTTTCCTGAATTGTCACCTTGGATCCCCTCTTAACCCCTAGCCGTCTTTAGTTTTTGTAGCGTGAGCTACACTGGCTGAGGTTGAGCAGTTTCGCGTGGCTCTCATAATGGCGTGCTCATATGCAGCGCGTGGCGCCGTGCATTATGCGAGAGCGGCGGCAGTGCCGCCTGCTGTTGCCGCCTTGTTTGCCTCGCCGGTCTGCGCATTCCAGAGGAGTGACGTCATAGCCGCGGCGGACGCACTGGCGCCGCCGCGTGCCCAGTTGTGCGCCTCCGTTGCGCAGTAGCCAAGTTGGACGCTGCATTGGAGCCGCTTGATAGCGCTCTCATTTTGTGCGCATAAGCTCACGCTACGTATATCCTGGCATAGCCGAGCTAAGCCACCGCAATTTTCGGAATTTGTGACCCTCAACTGCTTAATTGTCTTAAAATCAAATTTGTTGCCTTCAACATCATACAGTCTAAGTTCGTTATAACAGACCTTGATGTTGACCAAGATTCGGTCGGTTGTAGAAGGTAGGTTGTATGCAGATGTGAAGTTGAGTCAATGGTGCATAAGGAAAACAACCGAACTTCAAATCGGTATGTTATATCAAATGTCAGTTGTAACCAGGTCTGTTATAATGAGCTTAGACTGTATTTCTAGCCACAAACGGAATAGGAGTGAACTTTAAAACAAATTAGTGCTGCCATTTTTTGGCAGAGCTGCAAACTAAGGCATGAGCAAGCCTGGTTCGTCCAAAACGGTTGAGGGCATAAACCAAAGAAAGCAGACGAGCTATACTTCGTATCAAACGGTTTGGGAACGGCTCCACATTGATGAGCTAGGCTTGTTTAAAACGGTTAACGGGTTAATTGATTAAAGAGTAACGACAGTTTTCTTAGTCCAACTGTAAGACATGCGCAAGTAACGATGTCTGATAATTGAATGCAAACCAAATTCTAGGACACGAGTAAATAATGGCACAACATTGCGTCGCGATCATGAGAAATGGCTTCTATAGCTGAGAAGGAATTGAGAAATATTTCAAAGACAAACTCTGAACATCGATTTGCAAAAAAAAGTGGTCATGGGGAAGAAAGGATCTAACCCTTGGTGCCACCTGGTGTCACTGGCAGTCACAAAGCACCAAATTCACCGAGCTTCTGCTCATCGGCGCCCAGTGGTTCATGTGCATTGTGTGCCTTGCTATTCATTTGTTCCATAAACCACGGATGTGGCAAAGAAGTCCTCGAGGCTAACATTTAAGAACGCGCAATGTAAAGGTGTTCCTGTATGAGCCAGAGCTAAAATAAATGAGTGCACCTTTCATTGCAAAAGTAATAAATTCCTTAGAATGCAGTAACTTCTTAGACTTAATCACTCAAGAGGCGTTCATATGAAACTTGCATCAGCGCACACAAACAATGCATGGTGTTAGCAAGATCAAACTGGTTGCTTTCAGCAGGTACTCGCATGGCTGCTCATTGCTTGCAGAAAGCAAGCAACGAGTGAACTGTTTCCAACAGGTTCCACCTAATAGGGTACTTGGGTATCCACAAGGCATGTTTGATTTAGTGATGCCAGGCTGCACTTAACCGAAGGGTGTCTCCCACCTGGTTTATGAAAGCAGTCTATCTTGCTAAACAAAACACATGGCAAGGATGCCCTATACTGGTTGTACAGCTTGCTCCAGTCCAGGGCACGGGGCTTCCCAAATTTCTCTTTTCACTTCCCAACGCTACACAACCGTGCAGACTCGCTCAAATTCTTGTCATCTGCTCCCGACTCTTCTACTTACTTTGATGCTGAATATTTATGTAGGATACGCCGCTTTCAACACTCGAAGCCAGCATGGGAGCCCACTGATAATCTCTCGTGTCCATGAACATTATCTTTGTTCGCTCCACAAGAGGAAAATTATATCTCATTCTCGCTCTTGCAGTGACCAAAATCAAACCCCTGGTGGTTCCAGTGGCACTGAAATGTTTCGAGACCTGAGCTTGTGTCGCGATGGTGGAGGGCCTCCCACAACGGCGCTCGCTGTCATCCCTCTCAATGAGGCAGCTCGGCAGGCGCTCCAACACCAGGCCCTGCTGGGTGATGGCCCCAAAATGGACGCCAAGCTTCCGCAGCTCCTTCTCGCAGACGGCGGCTCGCCTCGCCACGTCAGGGTCCAAAGCGATGCTCAGCGGAGGTTTGAGGCTGGACGACTTCAGGCAACTCCCTGCCCGTCTTTGTACTGGTCTGCCAACAGAGAGAACTGCTATCAAGCGTCCATTTCACCGGGCCTTCCCAAATGTTCTACAGCACTGTACTCTGTCTGGGGGCCAAAGTGCTTGATAATGCAACACTACTACACTTCCTGCGCTCATGCAGACGGAGGCAGGTAAACTGCGAGAGACAAAGACAAATAATTCCAGATCTGAAGATGGCCGCGGATTCTGTGATTTACAAGTATTTCCTGCGCGGTAAGCGAGTCATAATTATAATCGTTGCCATTTTCACAGACACTGTTATAGGGCTGGCTAAATTTTTGCAGGCTTACATCTCGCTAACCTTAGCCTAATTTAGTGGATCCTGCTAATTACCATTAATTAATAATTATAACTAATTGTGCCCTGCTGCACGCTGTCTCCAAAATTTATCTGTAAGATGAAGACACGTTACATTTTTATTGTTATTTTAGGGTGTTTTTTATATGTAACTTAACATACACTTGTGCAGGCTATACACTTCGTTTCACAATAACTTGGCGAACTTTGGAGGCTGCGGCCCCGTCACCCAATAAGTGCGCCAAAGCAAGGCACGTGACAACACTCCACGGTCGAGGCCATGGAGGCCTTGTTACTGCCACAGCAACAGAGCCATCCGCGACAAAAATTATTTCTAGGCTTCTCTTCTTTTGTTTAACAGCAAAAAGTCCGCGCCATCCTCAGTTCACCATCGCTTGATCACATACTCCGAGCATGTATTGGAGACGAGAGCTGCGTCAGCATTCGGCTTGAACTCGGATCCAATCACACGCTTCGGGTCCAAGCAATGGCGGCCGCCAATGTTGCTCGATAGACTTTTGAAAAGGGTCTATTGAATATGCAAGATTGCATCTCTATCGACACAATGCTACACGACACGGAAGAAAGACGAAGACGTGTTACTTTACACCGATACTTAATTCGTATCAACCTTTTTCTCAGAACAATATGACTTCTGAATGATGTTTGAACAATCGCAACCTTGTAACCGACCGCTCCCCGCTCAAAACATCGCCCTGACACTAGCACCCGCCACAGATTCGCGGGTAAATCCAGCGTATGGTTGTCTCCTGAACTGTTCCCAAAGAGCTCGCTACTCTAGCAGACGGCAATGCTGCAGTGGTTCACGTTCATCCGAAGTTGGTCGGTTTCGCAGCAGACGACTCTTGGCCAGCAGAAGACAGCCAGCTCCTCCATGCCTCGCACTTGGCGCAGTGACAAACGCTCCTGTGATGTGGTGTCACCTGCCTCACTCCGACGCTCTTATCGGGTCGCGGGGGCCACAGCCTCAGCAGTTCGCCAAGTTTTCGTGAAACGGAGTATAGCAGGTGCCCATGCACAAGGGTTTTCACCTCTGCTTTGCCTGGCACGCCACTGTGTGCAGCCTGAACTTGCGCGAATAAATCACTAAATTGCCGCGTGAATAATTCCCTATACTGGTTCCACCATACTAAAGTTGAAAGAGCTAGTCAGAAAATAATTAGACAAAGAGAAACTTTTTGATTCATGGCAACCTCCCAATGCTGCAACATGTGGCAAGTCTAAGACAAGAAACCTGAGGTCGACAACAAATAAGCTGCCAACTCAAACCAACTCTGCCTAAAATCCAACATACACTTCTTGCTTCCTCCTTTTCCATATCCTCTCCACCTTCCAACTTGCCCCAACACCTTCGCAGTTTTCGAGGAGGGCGCGAAAAGGATTATCTTCCCTACAGAAAATCGAGGTTGTACGTCAGCCTTTAAAAACATGGCATTCTACCATAATGTACTAAGCACCCCAATGTGCCTTGTAACTTAAGAAATTCCAGCAATGCTGTTCTGTTTTGGCCAGTGCTATGTCAAGCAAAAACAAGCTTTATACCAGGGGCATATCGTATTGGTTTACAATTCATTCTTTCGCCACAGATACCGGTCACTCAGAGGTCTGTACATATGTCCACCTTCTCGACAATCTCCTCCTGAAGATGAATGCCCTTGCACCTCCTGTGTGGCAGCCTCTTCATGCCGTGCTGGAACCACTTTTTGGAAGTGCATCGCACCCACGTCTGGACAGCTGCTTCCAGCTTATCAGTGACTGTGAAATGGTGTCCTTGCGGGGGTGTTTGATGCCATCAACAGAACCACTGGGGGTTCAGTCAGGTCATACCCATGCACAATCAAATGTTTGACTGGTTGTTTGACGTGCAACAAAAAGACTGCTGAACCCGATCAGGTGCCAGGCAATCACTGCATCGTATGCATTCACACAGTGGCATGGCCGGGGGTGTGGCTTATGGGGCTTCAGCCCCCTCCGCCGAAATCGAGTCGACCCTTAATAAACACATGCCCCCCCCACCTCTGCACCCCAAGTCATGGACATCCCACCACCTTAGCTCCTCCCTCCACCCTCCCTTCCCAAAAATTGAGCTGTCCTACGTTAATGCACAGTAGAGTCAGAGTGATAGCTGCGACGTGTCACGGCAAAGTCGTTGGAGCATCAGCGTAGCATTCACGCACCGTGGGCGTAGAGTACGTGGACAGAAGCGTTCGGAACAAAATAGACATCTGCCCATTTTGTTCCAAGCGCTTCTGTTCTTCTTTGTTCGGGCGTGGGAATGCGCGTCCCCCGGCACAAGCTCTTGGCATTGACGGTGCCACAATGGAATTTTGTTATCAGCTATTCTTTTTTCAGAGAGCACGTGCAGTGGGCATTGGGTACTACAAAAACCCGAATTATGGAATGGGTTATTAACGTTGCGACGTCGCTCTGTAAAAAAGATACAAATTTTTTTTTTTTTAAAGTTGCGGCGTAGCTTAGTGGTGACCATGGGCGTACCAACCGAAGGGGGGGGCAAGGGTGCTTCCCCTTCCCCTCCCCCGTTCAGTGGGGGGGGCAAGGCATGTGTTTGCCCCCTGAAACAGCTGCTACTGGGCAAGGCAAACACTGGCTGGCGGCACCAAGGAATACCAAGGGCACTGCCCTTGGCCCTTGGGGGTGGTGTCTGGTTTGCCCCCCTCCCTCACTCAAAAACAAATTGTTACGCCACTGGTGGTGCCGCCTCTGCTTTGCGCGCAGCAGATCCAGGTCCGATTCCTGCAGAGGCGGGCGATCTTTCTCAAGGATTCGGCAACATCGACGACGAAGCGTCCTACATTGCCAACTGCAACATCAACCAATGGACGTCAATTTCCAGTGGTGGGACGAGCCCACAACAGGTATCGCTGTAAAAATTTCTGGCTACACCACCACATTCACGTGAAGCTGCAATTGCCCGGCGTCTGATTGGGCCAGCCGTCGTTTTGGTGCACACTGTACGACCAGTCAGACATTTGGTCGTGCACAGGCATGGCCTGACTGGGCTCCCAGTGGCTAGCACCTCATCAGTGGCATGTAAAAAACCTCGGAGGACGCCATCTCATGTTCGTCGGTAAGCTGGAAGCAGCTGTCCAGGCGTGGGTCGGGGCACTCCCAAAAGTGAATTTCGCAGGCACAAAGAGGCTGCCACACAGGTGCTGCAAGGACTTTGGTTACAGTCTGTCGACATACGTACAGACCACTAAGCGACCGGTATCTATAGCAAAAAAATAAATTGCAAATCAATATGGTACACCCCTTGCACGAAAGTTCCAATTTTTAAAGAATGGAGTGCTCGTTAACAGAACCCCCAATCCCAGAATATTCTGTCCATCTGTCTGTCCATCCGTGCACTTCCCCACTAAAGTTAAAGCGGAAATTGACATACCATAACCTACACACCAATTCAGTTTTCCGGTTGAATTAAGCGAAAACTTGATGCATTTGACCTAAACAGCAATTCAGTTTCCTTGCTAAATTAGAGGAAACTTATGTCGTGACCTACAGACGAACCCAGCTTCCCAGCTAAATTTGGTGAAAAAATTGACATCACATGACCTATGCACCAATGCAGTTTCTCCACTAGATTTAGCGGGAAATTGACTCACATGACCTGACGTCACATGACTTATACACTTCCACTAAATTTAACAGGGAAATAATGTCATGTGACCTACAGAGAAATTCAATTTCCTCACTAAAGTAGATAGAAAATTGATGTCATGTGACCTACAGTCAAATACAGTTTCCCCACTAAATTCGCTGGGAAAATTGATGTCATGTGACCTATAAACCAATGCAGTTTCCTCGATTATAAATTTGTTGCAAAATTGATCGTCTTCACCCCCAAACGACTGTTTAAAATGTATTCTAAACACATTTAAGCTGCTATCACTCCATGTATACTGCATTCCATTCATTATAGGACTTAAAATATAAAGGTTGCTGCAAGTTTTTTATTTTAATGACTTCGACATAGGTTTTACACTTTTAGCTGGTATCAGGGTCGGTATTCTTGATTGAAGTAATCAACAACACTGTCATATGACCAACTTAGTTGACTTGTGTCTTTTCAATTTCATGCCCTTTAGTTGATACTAGTGCAACGAGATGGACATGCACACAAAAAGTATGTGTACAATTCTTGGGATATGACCTGAAACTGGCCTGCTGGAAATACTTGCACGAGGTTCACTGCCATAGGTCCCATTTTAGAGCGCAGCTCATAGGCGCCGTTTCGGCTGGCGTCGTCGTTCGGCGGCGTAACCTAGTCATGCAGTCAAGTGTGACACCCCCAGGTCACGTGATTCCCAGGTCACGTGACCCCAGGCCATGTGACCCCCAAGGTCACGTGGCCCCCAGGCCATGTGACCCCTCCGAGGTCATGTGACCCCCCAGGTCATGTGACCTCCCCCGAGTCACGTGGCCCCTCTGGTCATGTGACCCCCCTGCCCCCCCCAACCGAGAACACGTGTCCCCCGTGCCTTCCCTACTCCTCAAGAGCTGTGCTCTAATTCGGTGTTACAGGGAGTTGTAAGCGGCTTTCATTTTTTTAATCACTGTATTTTTCCTGTTCTAATCCTTTAGACTTTCAACAGTTAGGCATATGCAATTAAGTGTGTGCATTTTGTTGCATGCAGTTTCATGTAGACAAGCAAGTGGTGCCTACAAAACACCGCCGCCTCACAAAGTCTTTGCAGCCAACTTCACGGTGAACGTCGCTGGTTCTCAAATGGGCCCTAGAAGGCCTTCTCAGGGTCCCCAAAGCCCTCAACCATCAGTCAAGCCAAGCAATAAATTTTTTTTAATTGATGCTGGCCGTTTTACATGTGTGTTGAGTGATGAGTGAGTTGGGTAGATTATCCTATGTTTCAGAGCTTCAAAGTTGATTTGCACGCATTCAGGTTGGCTTCTTGTTGTAATCGTCAATTATCCCCCCTTTCCCCAGTGGAAGGTGTCCCCACCACTTCTGCTGATACAGAAGGGTTCCTGAAACGTCAGTGGTTGAGAACCACTGTCATAAAATAAAGGCTCCCGAGGGTTGACCATTGTAAAGGACAATAGACAAAGCAGCTGATCCCTTCTTTTTGTTGTTCACATACATTTGGCTGCAATGCAGCAATATGCAGCATTTATGCGACCTAAACGCTGGAGCCCAATTCAACTGCATATGCCTGGTGTGCAGTGGCATTTCGAGGGAGTGGCTTATAGGGCTTCAGTTCTCCTCTTCATCTTCCTCCTCCTCCTTGAAAAAGATTCCTGGCTATGCAACTGCTGGTCTGTTTACAAGGTGTGGTACAGAGCTTCTCCAAACACAAGAACAGAGCAAAGTAAGCCACTATTTTTGTTTGTGTTCAGTCGAAATTAGTCGAAATGGAGCTGGATTATGGAACTGGTTCCAGCTGAATCCAATTTAATCCAGCTGCATTCCTCATTTCCAGCTGGGACCAGTTCCATAATCGAGCTCCAGCCAAACTTTTGCATTCTAACATCAGGTCTAGCAGAAAGAAGCTAGATCAAACAGAAGACTTGCATGACATCAGGGCCACTAAATGTGAGGCAACTACATGCGTTCATGCTCAATTTCGGCAGAAGCACCCTCTGAAGTGCAGTTTGTGTGAGGAAGGAATGTTCTGAAGTCTGGACAGGCTGTCTTAGGCAGTGATTACACAGTGCATAACTTCAGAAGGTTGCTGAAGTTATTGAGTGGTACAAAAACAAAAGCAGATATAAAAGCAGTCTCTGCAGCACTAATGATGGGGTTCAATCTGCCTCAGAATGTCTCTTACTTTCAAGAGCCACTCCAGCCTTGCCCTCTCGTGAGCTGCATGTTGGTCAAACAATACTGATCAAGCTGTCTCTGTAATAAAACGTGCAAGATGAGTCTGCAGTTTTTACAGTGACTCATGTCAGTAGCAAGTGGCACAAACCTTGAAACATTCCTTTGTCACAGACGGGCATGAGGCAGGCAATGAACTTGGCATCAACTTGACCAATCACCTACAAATAATCAATAATTACAGACATTCTGCAGCATGCAAGGCTGATGAAGGACAATTTTTGCAAGTCACTTTGAATACAAGGTCCTGAGAAAAGGTGAGGGTCTAATTTCAATCATTGTAGAAATTCAAATGTGTGGACTGCATGTTGTAAAAATAGAAGTATCAATCGGGTAAACAGATTGGACTGTCTTTGAAAGACTGTTGGAGAAAATGCTCCTTGAGTAAACCCTTTACTTGAGGCAGCTGGAAGTATCTCAAAGTTGAGGGTGGCAGATGAAAAGGGGGAGGTGGCTTGCAGGTGATTGAAGGAAGGAATTGAAAGAAAAACTCTCTGTATGGTATACAAGAGTAAAAACATTATTTCGTACTACCTTCGGGAGCAAGTAAGCAAACCTGACACACCACCAAGCATACAGAATCATGTCTTTGGGATCATGTCACCGAGACTAATCTAGTTTGATCTGTATAACGTAGGGGTGTGCGAATAGTGATTTTGAAACCGAATCAAATAAATAATCGTGGCATCGAATCGAATATGAATCGAATAATTTTCTAATAATTTCGAATAGTAAGTAGACAGCTACTCAAGAAAAGCAAAGAGATTATAAAATTATTTTTATTGTTCCAAAATGTTTCTTAAGATATTGTAAAAAAAAATGACTAGACGATAATGGCTAGAGTTCAACGATATATAATTAAATAGAGACAAAAGCTACTAAAATATTAGAATGCTAAACATAATATCACGGTTAATGCGGATTCTGAACATAAAATCAGTTTGCTTGAGCCTGGTACATCCTGAAGCATTGTACTTAGTAGGAACTCTAGATTCTCTTTTTATTCCTTATTGCAGCAGATGTCCTTGAATCGAGGACCAAGAAGGTGGCAAGGGCGTGATGTGCCTGTCTGCTTACGTCCATGCCTTGTTTTCACTGATGTGAGAAGATTCTGAGAAAACGCATTGTCTTGTTCCACTTGCACCCTCAAAAAGCAATATCTTCACCACACTGAACAAGTGGAACAACCATAGAAAGGGTTTGGAAAATACTCGACACAAGCAGCTGTTGTGGTTTCTTCAATTGGTTGCATGGGAGCAGCCGAAAAACTTCCACACTCTACTGCGGTTTCTCTTCGAACAACTTCCCGCTTCTACCACTTCTACTTTGCTCATACAGAGCAGCAATACCATTGCAACCAGTTCTGAAACGTTTCCACAACACGCTTTCCGAAAGCGTGCACGAGCAGTCTGCGGTGAAAGCGCTCCCTGAAGGCTGAACCGCATGTAAGCAATTTAGACAGCGACGAGACGAGCGACAGCGACGAGAGGCAGTGGCGAGCGACGGAGATTTCTTACTGTCGCTCGTCGCATCGCTCGGTGTTTGGATTTCTAGAAAACATCCTCATCGCCTTGGTAACTTGCTCACGCCACTTTCATGCGGCTTGCCTCATCACGCGACTGACCAGCAAAGCGGGTTGACGTCGCCTGTCTCGATCTCGGCAAATCGCTTACATGCGGGTTATACTTAACACTCTGGTCCCTAATGGAAGCAACAGCAACGTACGTATAGGAGAAACTGCTACTGCCGATGATGATAATCATTGTTAGAGAAGAGGGTATGTATCGCCATCTTGCGGGCACGTATGGCAGGCGTGCCGAAGCGCAGTTGTGGGATGCCTGTGAAGGGAATCTCAGTGGCGCAACACTGTAACGACATATTCGGAAATTATTCAAAAAAATATTCGAAACTTCTGAAAAATTATTATTCAATTCGAATAACGAATTGAATAGAGTAATAATCGATTCGTTATTCGAAAATGGCGAATATTCGCACACCACGTAGTATAATGCTAATATGAAAGTAAGTTAAATCACCTTGACATGAGAGAGCATTTCCTTGGTAAACTTGTAGGATTGTGTAATCCCATAGCAGGCAGTCATACTGGTACTCTTGCCACGCTGTACTGCACCCAAAACGTCCTGAAACAGAACCACAGATAAATAAAACTGAAGCGGTAAGTGGTAGGATTAATTTTGGTTGTGTTCATCAATACAACTGGAGTGGCAATCTTGTAGCAAAAAAAAAAACCTACCTGCAGTGAGCAGCGAGTGAACGTTGGGTTGTTCCACACTTTGACGAGGTCCACAACATCTGCGTGCTTCGCATCTGCAGCAAAAATTTAAAAAAATTTACTTTCTGATGTGCGAGTTACGAGACATCAATGGCTCCAGGATATGCAGCTATAGTCCAGGACACTACCTGGAGAACTTCCAAACTGTGCTCGTTCTGCTAGCGGCCTTGGAGGAAAGTGCAGCAGGCTGGGACCAGGAAGAGCCCTCAGTGTCATGTCCAAAATCGGCAATTCCCTTGCTCCTAACATGAACCAGTAATTGCGAGAAATTAAGCCCCTCTCAAGTGATGGTAAAAAAAAAGAAAACTTGTACTATTGTGAGATTTTTGACAGAGAATTCAAAGTTTTTCACTTACCCTGATGATCCTCCTTGAAGCATGGTAGTGGTGCAAAGGTAGAGTTTCCCGATGTCACATTGATGTACATTGTTTGTCCTGAAGTTACATCCACCCATGCCATCCAGTTGCCAGCATACATAGTGCCATGCTCTTCTTTATGTTGAATGCCTTCAACACACTCGATTTCCTCGTAGGCTCCTCCACACTCATCTTCCTGATGCAGACATTTCTTATCTGACACTTCAGATTGGAGCTCCTCCTTAGATCTGACAGTGTCTAACTCCCCTGCACTCACTGGTGATACCTGTGTTAGACCTTCAAGTTTTTCCTCAGTCTCCATGTTTTCCAGGCTCTGTTCGTCTAAAAGTGAAATTAAACAGTTCCCCACAATTTTACTGGCCTCCAATGACAGTTTCTGCTCAGACTTATAACTGCCTGTAGTCTTCTTGCTGCCATCAACACCACCCCGAGATGAACCATCACTCTGAATGTTATGACCGGCCACAACCCAATTTTTGGAGTTGAATGAGGTCAATTCAGTGTGTTACACTGCAAGAAAGACTGTGCAGTGTTAATGGCTGGAGTCTCTTTCAGGCTCTGACCACACTGTATTACAGAGCATACTTCTTTGGAAAAATGACTGTGCAAACCCTGATCCTGAACCGCTGAGCAGGACTCAGCGCTCCAGTCTTCAGATTCGAAGTGCAAGAGAGTTCTTTTGCAACAGCTACTTCATCTTCTGATGCTGAAGCATTGGAATCATGATGGCTGTCAGTCTCCAGCTGAATGACGCTACAAGACCGAGGGTCTTCAACACTTTCTAAGGTACCATCTTCTAGCCTCAATACTTTGCTGCAAGTGTGACACATCAAATTCCTGCGTGGTAACAAATGGCTGGCTTGTCTGTACTTGCCCTGCCTGCGAGACCATTTCTTTGTGAGGCCTAGACCCAGAAATAAGCTCCTGTGCATCCTCTTGCCTCTCCAGTCTTGAGATTTTGCTGGGGATGACGAAGGTCTCTGTTGCAGCTGGACATGCATGTGTCTCAATTTCTTTAGCAAAGACATCCTGTGCTGCATTGAGAAAGGATTCTGTTGTGCAAGGATATGTTGGTGCTGTTGTTGCTAGCTTGCTGACGATCCCACTCTCCGGATTGGGCGCCAACTCCTGCTGCCCCACAAAGTAGGGTCGTGGCACCTCTTGAGCAGAAATGTTGCCTGTACTAGAGGTTTCCTTTGAGATTTTTGTCATCTTTCTTCTTAGTTTTGTTGCAAGCGGTGTTGGGTTACAAACAGGCAGATACACAGGAGGGACCCTGGGCTCTATCCTTATGTTTGGAATATTCTGAGTGTCCTGTCTGTTCAAAATCTTAGGAGATTGAGCTGCTAAGCGCCTCCATACTTTCAGGCACATGATTCTTCTGCTAGAGCAAGTGCCTGGACCAGTGACGGAGGCAGGAACTCTCGTGGAACAGTGTTGTCCTCCATGCTGCCTCTTGTCCTTGCAGGCGTTGGAGCTCTGAATCTGCTTGTCCCTCTCTGTTCAAAATCCTAGAAGATTGAGCTGCTAGTGCCTCCATACTTTCGGGCACGTAATCCTTCTGCTTAGAACAAGTGCCTGGAGCAGTGACGGAGCCAGGAACTCTCGTGAAACAGTGTCGTCCTCCATGCTGCCTCTTGTTCTTGCAGGCATTAGAGCTCTGAATCTGCTTGTCCCTCCTGTCAAATCTGAATCTATGGGCGATGTTGATGAATGAGCTTTTCTTGGAAACGTGCAGCTGAACTCTGTTTTGTGAGGTGTTTGAGAAGGTGGGTGGCAGCATGATTGCAGCATCTGGAAGGTGCAGTTCTTGTCGAAGTGAGGCACATTCCTTTTCCACTGATGATTTCTCTGATGTAACAGTCTGTGTCCTGCGACTCCCTTCGGAGCTTATGAATGGAGGGTCTTCATTTTCCGTCTGGTCTTCTAACATGGATTCCGCTTCTGACATCGTCTTGGCATCCACTTCTGATCTGTTAACATCCTGATGCCTGTTCCTAAATGCTTTCATGGAAAGTAGAGCATTTGGAACTTCATCCACGTTTATATCACCATCAATTTTCTTTGTCAGAGGCTGCATTTCAGCTTTTTCAGGGGTTGTCTTCTGTGTAAAGGGCAAGTCGCCCGACAAGACAAAACTGTGGCTGATTATCTTGTGTTCACGCAAGAAGCCGTTGAGAAGACATTCAAATGCTTTCGTCACAGTGTCCCAGTTTGCAAACTCGACAAGTGTCTTTCGAGGCTCAAATGTGATGTCGTACGTCTTGGTAAGGCACTTGACAAAAACAACAAATATGGGATACTTGTTTCTCAACTTTGTTGGGCTCATGGGCAGACCTGGTTGTGTCTGATACCTGAGGACATACTTTTTGAGAACATTGTGAAAGAGTTTGTGGATGCGTGTCTTGAGTAGTAAGCGCTTGTTAAGGTAAGCAAACTGTAGACATCTTGTTGTGTGGCCTTCCATACTCAAATAAGCTTGCACAGCAAACTTCTTTTTGTTTAGGGTGGCATGCTTCAAAGATGCAGCTTTCCGTTTCCCAAACAACTGGGAGAATGTTTCGAGGACTGAGCCTGATTTGTGTGCCTGAAAGCGGATCTCACCGCTGATGTCATCACGGAGAGTAAACGACACTTCTGGATGGCTGAGAGCAAGTCCTTCAAGGAGTTGCAAGCAGAATTCGAAGTCGATCGTTTCCGACACCGAACTCCTCCTCACGGGCAAATTAAACATAAAATCTAGAACTGTGACTGTTGTTCCAACGCTAGGTCTCTTTGATGAGCTGCTCGAGAGCTCCTGCATATGGCCTCGTGTGAAGATTTTGCAGTGTGATTCATCTGATCCTGCAGCTCTGGATTCGATCTGAAGCATACCAGACATCGCTACAAGGCTTGCAATGGCTTCGCCTCTGTACCCATAAAACTTCGGATTCTCCAGGTCCGAAAGGGTACGACACTTACTTGTAGAGTACCTGAAACAAAGAGGATACAAGTGTTTGGAGATATTCTAAAGTCTAAGACAGGATTCCAAAGCTTCAACCTACGTACCTCTCATCGCACACGGAAAGTTGTTCTCTGGACATTCCATGGCCGTTGTCGACAACTTGGACTTTGTGGTAAGGCAAATTCAGGCGAACGGCAACGCAAGTAGCTCCAGCGTCCAAGGAGTTCAACACAACCTCTTCCATGCAGTGTGCGATGCTCACGATCGCTACACCCGATCTTAACTTGCTTATAACGTCCGCTGGCAGAGCTCTCAATTCCATATCAGCCTCAAAAGGTATATATTGTGACAGAAAGTTCCCGATAAAATCCGTCAAAGCACCGTAGCCCGCCCGCAGCGGTCCAGCGTTGAAAAATCGCCGTTTCACTGGTTTCACCGTCACGATTGCATAGGTGGGCGCAGTTCAGAGGAGCTAAAAGCTTAGAAATTGCCATAGCAATAACTTATTTAGGTTACTAATAGATTCATTTTTCTAAAAATAAATTGCTTTCGCTTGAGCAGCTGGCGGCCACGCGTAAATAAGCACGCCGCGTTTGTTTTTGTATCGCAGCGCTACCTACAAAAATATGGCTCGTGAGATAACTCTGGGTATGAGTATTCGCGTTCCTGTCGCTGGCTTCCCCTCTGGTGCGAAAATGAGTCAGTTGCACATGGCGGCTTTCCAGTGAGTGTCGTCGGATCAATATTGTTCTTTCGGTGTGATCGTCCCGGATACAACCAGCCTGCAAACATAGGTATGTGACACAACTTCGAAACGTTCCCTTTGAAACTTAATGCACGTGTAGGTCGTCGACTTACGTCCTTTCATCATATCGCGCGAGGTTAGTGACATGTCAGCCGCTTAGGCTTTGTTACTCGTTGCAGACGCGTTAAAATCAGCCGCCGATTGTCCCCGATGCTTCCCCGATCAAAACTTTGCCGATTGTCGCTTGACCGAGTTTTCGTCGCTCGGAAGTAAAGCGTAGGCTTCGTCTCGTCATGAAGGTGCCATCGCAAGCAGCGCTCGTCGTTTCGGTGAAGCATTCGCTTGTATTTCAAATACCGAGGGGAAGCGATGTTCCGTGTAATTTCGATCGCGTTCGATATCGAGTCACTCTTTCGAGCTGTGTGCGCCTTGTCAAGGTCAGTAGACCAGCCGGGCTCTGCTGTGACTCGGAGTCGTACCTCCGGCGATTGCGGGCACCGAGCGCTCTGGCACGCTAATTCCGTTGCGTGACGGACCGCCGTGAGGAAGTGCTCGACGACATCTCATCACCGCGGAGGAAATGCGAGTCGCAGCGTGCGGCGATTGACTTAGGACCGGCGGGCGGCACAATTAGCCGCTGACCCGACCGTTGCACAATTGGGATTGGGCCGGCTTACTTATTTTTCGAGTCGTTTTTGCGCGCTTCAACTGCGTTGACCTACTCCGACGAGCCAAACAGAATCGTGCGCTTTTCAGGTGGTGTGTGTTAACTTCTGTTCCGCCGACCGCATCAGGATTTCCTCGCCAGAGCTGCGAGCCTCTTTTGCGCGAGAAAGAGGCAGCATCGATCAAAAGTTGGACGCTGTTTGTAGAGCCTGCCGGTAGTCCCTTATTTCCCCCTCCGAAAGCCCCGCGAATTCTGCTCTCTGTTACGTAACAGGCGTGCATGTTATTTGTTTCCTCGGAGCTCTTTTTCTTGATCTTTTGTTTGTCGGGGATGGGGGAGGGGGGGCGGCGGGACTCACTTCCTCGCGCATGTGCGTTCGTTGCCTCCGGGATTCTAGAATGCGGCCGGCGGAATTCGGCATTGAGCGTTTTCGCTTCTTTTCCACCAAGGTCAACGGAACGCGGCGACCGTTGGGAGAGGAAAACGAAAAAGCCCTCAGAACGATACCTGGCACGTCCTTTATTTTCTCTGCGTATGTTCCCGCCGTGATCCGCATGCGAAGAGAAGTGTCACCTGCTGCTAGACTGAAGTGAATATGACTGTTAGCCTCTGTGAATCGTGACGGCAACAAGAAACCATGTGGAGCGTAGTACAAGGTGCAAAGGCGGCGGCCTGAGCCGATCGGAAATGTTTCGTCTGCTCTCACAGCCCCAGCCAATGAACGAACGACCTCGTGCGATGATGATGATGGCGGACGGGCATCATGATGATGTTCACCTTGGCGCCACTTATGCATCCTAAAATGGGCATGCTGAGTTTGATAAGCTGGAATCGCAGTTCCCGTTGTAGAATTCCTAAATTCCCGAGACAAAACGCACCCATCTATCCGCTCATACCTACACGGGATCTGTATCGAGTTTTAATGTGCTGCTTGCCAGGCGCCTGGTGTTGCCGAATTAAAGATCTGGGTGCTGAATCACCAGTAGCCTAACCTTTCATTGCATTTGTAGATATATCACCCCTGTGTATATTTTTTCCTCGTCTCATATACCGAGGAGTCGGTCAGCATATCCTGCACGGGCTCGGCTTCAGCCTTTTGATTGCCTCAGCTTCTCGGCCTTACGGAAGTTTGAGGCAATAAAAGCATTCGGACGTTTCATCTATCTAAAAAAGACAGTCGAAGCAACGGCAATTATTCCCACGATGGAAGAGTAGAAATGAAGGCAATCTGGCGCATGACTTGCATCCTTCAACCCGGGACAAGAATGAAAAAATAAAACGTACATACACACGGTTTTATTGAGACGTGTTTATTTTCTTTTTGTCTCGAGTTGAAATATGAGAAGTTACTGACACATTTGACCGTGCCATCTGCATTGCTTTCTGGCGTATCTAACAATAATTATTTCTTTTTCGTTGAATGAACTTAGGACTTTGAATTTCATTCAATTTCGCGTACCACCTCAGTGATCAGTCATCATGATGCATACTTCCCTGATCAGAATCTCCCTGGGTTTATCCGGTTAATCTGGAACCATATTGTTCCACCTAGGTCAGGTCACAGTCGAAGAAAGTGAATTAAAATCATCTGGTGGGCTAGTCTTGGTAAAATTAGAAGCAAAGACAAGGGAGGAAGAACGAAGACACAGGATCGAGCGCTCTATCCTGTCTTACGTTCTTCCTCCCCTGTCTTGCGCTAATTTTACCAAGGACACAATCGAAGGCTCGAACACGTACAACCACCAAGGCACAAACTAAAAGCGCAAGCCACGGTACATGCGCTGCGCTCGCTTGATTTAGCCGATGGAAAAGACAGGCATAGGAAGGTGTCGAATGCTAAAGCTGTTCGGTTGGTCCCGTTGGCTCGTAGCGTCGGCTGCGTTTTAATCGTCAGCTGCGCTAGCCGACTGATCGCCGACATCGTCTGAATTTCCAAACCGTGTCAGCGACGTCAGAAGCTACAAGTCGCGAGAAACTCTGCGAAATAGTTGGACGGCGGCTACCGTAGTAAGACAAAAGCAGGGTCTTGTACTCCTGATGAGATCACTTGGTTATCATGTCCACCATATGCCTTTGTGCCGTTCCTACAGTGTACTTACTTTCTGGCATTTGCGCCACTCGCTTCAACCTTTGCCGCCCCTCACCAGCGCGCACGCGTGGGGCTTCGCCGTTTTGCACCGGAGGGCTAAGAGCAGCGGCTGGCATAGGGAGTGCGATGGACACGGACATCATGCTCAGGAGCCATTGTGTAGTACATGTAACTGGAAACGAAGCAATACAGAT